>SIJG01000186.1:138388-174685 GCA_023374025.1 Heterodera schachtii
AACCAATGCTCTTGTTATTTTTGTACATCTCATTGCTTCTTCCCTCATGGTTATTATCTCTTCTAATCCCTTAATTAATGTTCAACATTCCATTCAATTCCACTATCTTTCTCTGCTTTTAACCCTTCTAGAATAATTGTTCTCGGAAATTTATTTTTGATTGTCATCATTACAAAGTCTTTATCACCGGCAAATCCTAAATTATTTAACTGCCTTACGACTCTTTCTATGTCTTCTAAACAGATACGAAGTGATACCACAGACTCATTTGCTTGCGGCAAATTTAAAAGTTCATTTTGAAGTGCTTCTTTTATCACTTTCTCATTTCCGAAAAGTCTTTTTAATGCATTTACGACTAGAGCATAATTTTCTGCTGTCGGTTGATAGCCTCTCATTGCTCGGGAAGCTTTCCCTTTTAGACTTAATAATAAATAAGTGCACTTTTGAGCATCTGAAATTGGTTTTTCACCTAAATTCGCTTGAAAAGCCTGCCAAAAAACTGGCCAGGCCAATGGATCACCGAAGAAATGTGGCCATGGAAGTTTTGGAAAATAAACCGGGGGTAATTCGACTCTGTTTTCATGTCTTTGATTAATATTTTCATTCCTATTCCCTCTTTGTTGATTGGCTTGTGCGCCTAATTCAATGGATAAAGTGTCTGACCCGTCGTCAGCTTCATTTATTATAATAATTTCGATTTCATCAATTATTTCTCTTGCGTCTTCTAGCCACTCTGTTACATGACGTTCGTCATGTTTCATGTTATCAAAAAGGCCTTCCTCAACGGCTCTTTGATCTGCTGCGAGCCCAATCATATAATTACGCCATTCCTCATTCCTTTCTTCAATAAAATTTATTGAACGCTTAAACTTCACAAGTGATTTTTTCAATAATTCAATGCCCTCTGGCGTTCTTTCTTGAGCGTCTACGATTGGTCTCACTTCTACCAATCGGTCTCTCAAATTTTTCCATGATGGATTAATGCGCATTCGAATAAGTCTCGACATTTTAGTCGTGGCACCAATTTATTGCCTCTCTCTTGGAGTGCAATAATAATTAGATTTAAATAATATATTTTCTGATCACTGACGCCTCACAAAAGAGAATTTCTTGGATAAATAGGTTTATTACAAAAGGCGTACAGAAATGACAAAGTGACTACAATTTATAGGCAAAAATGATCACAGAATTTAGAGGGAACAAAGGTTAAATTATAAAAACGGAAAATGACAAAGGACAGTAAATAAGAGTGATTAATAAAATTATTCATAAGACAAAAGATTAAATCCAATTTTATAAATTAACAAATGTCAAAATTAGTAATTCACGAGCGAATTATTTTGGTCGTGACAAAGGCGAACAAAATGCAAATGCTTTTCCCTGTCAGTCATTAGATGAGTTGTTTATTTATTTATGTACATGTGCTAAATTGTGGGGACAAAAAATATAAAAAATTTAAAATGAATGACTAAATAAAATTCGGAACGAGAATAGTAGAGCTCGACCTGTACCTGGATCCAGGCCTGTATTTTTCCTGGATCCAGGTACAGGTACAGGCCATTTTTAGAATTTAGTACAGGTACAGGCTAAACACGAAAAATCTGTATTTTCCTGTACTTTTCTACAGGAAATACAGGTACAGAATACAGGTACAGGCGAATTTGGAAATACACGTACAGGTACAGACTTTTTTCAAAATGTCGAGCTCTAGAGAATAGAGTGAATGGGGAAATAAATTGGCAAAGGAATGAGGAAAGAGCAGCAACGAGACAGCACTTAAATACAAAAATCTAAAAAAATCTTATTTTTTGTGAGCACCAAAAGGTGTATTTAAATGTGCGTTTTCATCAACCAATGCCACTTCATCAGCAGTTGAGAACGGAGTTTTTCAGCATAATGATAAATTAAGCAAGAAATAAGCATGAAAATGGCAAAGTAAGCACAAAAATCGAAAAAAAATTATAAAAATATGGTAATTTTTAGGCAAGAATATTTATTAGTTAACAATAAATTCTCAATTTTCTTTTCGCACTGACAATTCTAATTTTCTTAACAAAAATTGACATTTTTAAATAAAAAAATTTGGCAATCATCAAGAATTGGTGTCCCGACGAAAAAATGTTAAAATTTTGGCAGGCATTTTTTCTAGGCTTAAAAAATGTGTTGCTGGCTTTGAAAATAATTGATTTTTATCTATGCTTTTTCGTCAACTACTTGATTTTTTTAATTAAATTTTTTACAATGAATTTGGGATAAAAATGCGTTGTGGTCACGAATCATTTTTTGGTTGATGATTAGGTTGCTTTTCCCAAAGTGCCGTTGTGCGAGCAAAGAAAATGCCGTCCGTTCGCATTCACTGGCAGAGAAGGGCATTAAGCCACTCAAATTAACCCAAGGAAAATCAAATGGACAGATTAATTAATGGCAATTAATCTGAGAGAAGAGAAACAAAATGGGAAACAGCAGAGATATGGCATATAAAAGCACAACTGAAGATGGCCAAAGCCATTCACCAAAACCCAAATTAGCACTAAATTCGATTTTGCTCCCCTATTAATTTTATTTATTTACCGTTTTTTATTCTAAAATATAATTTCGATTTAATTAGCTTCTGCTTCTCCTTTGTTTGAACTAGTGCATTTCTCATTGTGAATGTCTTCATATTTAAACTCATTCACATGATTGTAAATGCGCTGGTTTTGACCATGGAAATGTGCGCTAATTAATTAATTACCCAATTAGCATTCCCTAATTCGACGTAATTCACCAGCGTTTTGATTTGACATCAAAAACCACTCATCAGAATATCAAGATATTAAAATTGCGGATTGTTCTAATATTTTTATTTGTGAAAACTCCCTTTCTGAATGGAGTTCTGAATTTTTTTTTTTTTGTAAAATCGAGTGTTTCCAGAATTTCTAGAAAATTTTTCATCTTTAATTTTTAAAAACAAAAAAAATACAAAACTTCTCCCGATTTTTCTTTATTTTTTAAGCTTTATTCCATTAAAATTGTCCAATGATGAGACCGGCTTTTTATACAATAAATTTGTTCATGTCCGAATAAGCCCTATATTTTTGGTATCCTTCGAAAGCACAAAGTCTGAATAATGTAACAATACGAGAAGACAAGAGAATTCTAACATTTCAAGAAAGTTACAAACGAAAATAATCTAAAATTACTTAATTAATCATATCTTTTTTGGAAATTTCTTAAATTGCTGAGATTTTGTATATTTTAGCTTCATTAGACTTTGTGCTTTCGAATGATACCAAAATGATAGGGTTTGTTCGAATATGAACAAATTTATTGTATAAGCAGCAGGTATTATCAATTGATTGGACTCATAAAATATACCATTGGACTCATAAAAGTTTATAACTTCAAACAAAGCTAAAAACATGTTTTTCATACGTTTCAGGCTTCCCACAGTCCAAGAAAAATATGGTTTTCCTCTCCATTTCTTTCTGCTGTACTGCTTGAACTTCTTGCTTTTGCTGCTGCTGTTGTTGTTTTTGTTGTTGATCAAATTCAGCTGCAACTTTCTTTTTCTTTTCCTCTTCTTCAGTTTCTCCTCCTTTTTCTCCTCCCTTTTCCTCTCTTTTCCCCCCATTTTCTTTTCCGTCTCCTCCCATTTCGTTGTTTCCTTTTTGCTGTTGTTGATTTGGCGTTTTCTTACGATTGTTTGGCACCGGCACTGATGGTCTTCCACCACCACCATCAGCTGAGCCAGATGAAATGTTTTGCTTTTGCCTTGAATTGCTACATAATGATAGAATGGATTTGATTTCACTGTGGCACAACACAATAAATGCCATGACACAATTTTAGCCAAAATTTTAGAATAAAATTTTGAAAAAATCAAGTACTTGACGAAAAAACATAGACAAAATACATGATTTTTCAAAATCTGAGTTCGTATTTTTATCAGTGTATTTTTTTATCATAGAAAAAAGTGATTTTGTACAAAAATTGTTTTTTTTTTCGGGCGGACATAAATTCCGAAGGATTACCAACAAAAAGATACAAAAACATTCATCAATTCCTCCCTTTTCATGACTATAAAAATGTTTGTTTTTTCGCTTTGCCTCGCATTTGAAAAATAATAAAAATTTCTAACGCAATAATTCTGCAATTATTCCTTCCTTTGTGACGACGCCATCATTCGGAACTCAGCCAAATTGTACTCCAATTGCCACAAAATGAACCGACGGTAATAAATTTTAAAAGTTAAACAAATTCGGCATTATTTAGCTAAACTATTCCCATTTCAGTTGGATTTGCAATGACGTTTGGATGGACATTTTCCCATCCTTTGACCGTCCTCAACTCGGCCTCAAATTGGCACTTCTTTCGCCACGTTTCAATGCGTTGGTGGACAAACATTTCGAAGGCAAAAGCGAATTGACAATTTGGAGAGAAATCGCAATTCGTCGCAAGGACAATGTCACAACAGAGGCGGCGTCACCAGAATTATCTGCGATTATCGACGAAGCCAATTCTTTAATATTTCCGTTGCCCAGCAAAATCCGTTTTAAGCACCTTCAGATTGTGTAATTAAAAATCAGAGCTATCGCAATAAAAGCATTCATTCATTCCATTTTCACAGTTACATCGATCACTCCGTCATCGCTTTTCTTCGTTCAAATCACCAAATTTTTGACAAAAGAGGCATCAGTTTACATTTGTTGATTCCATCATTACACAACACGGAAGAGCAGCCAATTTGGGACATTTTTGTTCATGAAATATGGCCCATTTTTTCGACAAACATTCGCCATTTGGGCTTTTACGATGATGATCATTTGGACATTTTGCTTCGTCTCATTTCACCGACAATTCTCACCGATCTTAATCAGTTGGATTCAATCGATTTGTTTGGTCTGTTGCCCGAGCCAATTGGTGCTGATTTTGATGGGCCAAATGCAACAATTTCTGCTGGCCAAATTCTGTACAAATGGTTGCACTCTCCGAGAAATGATGGCCAATCCAAGCGATTGCGTTGCGGTGTTTACAGCGAACAATGGAACACCAATTGGATCAACAATTTCAAGGAGGTGTGGCCCCACATTTTCGACAAATTACTGATTTTTGATTGTCTTTATTGTTGTTTTTCAAATTGTTTAGCAATTTCTCCGTGCCAATGCCATTTCTTCCGTCAGTTACCAAATTCATTTTTCTGTTAGTGTGCCGTCAATTGTGCCATTTGAATTGGTGAACGAATGGACAAAGGAAAAGCTGACATTGGCCAAAGCAAATGAAAATGACTTGGACAACCGATGGATAATGAAACGATGCAAAATTAGTGGGGAGAAAGAGGAGAAGCAGCAGAAAGATGACAATTGGAACAACAATTGTAACAATGTGTTCATTTGGCTTGTTGGTGGCAATGATTGCATTGGGTGAGAAATTAAAAAAGGCATTTAATTTTGTTTAAATAATTTGAATTTTGCGCTTAATTAAGGCCATTGACTCCGCCACCGAAAGACGAAGCGGGACAAAGCATCACAAATGGGTCGTCGTCTTCTGCTGACAAATGAGTGACGGACAAAACAACAAAAACTGTGATCAGCCACAGAAGAAGAAATGAATTAATTAAAGAAAATGATGGACCGATCATAATTCATCAGTAATAAATGTATATTTATGGAGAAAAACCTCTCAAATATATTTAATAAATCGGATGTATAAAAACTGCAAAAATATATTTTAAAAAACATAAAATTTTGAGATTTGCACAAATAATCAACAAAAATTGGTTTTTGCGATCGCTGATCACTAAAAATATTTTTTCATTGAAGCACTGATGACTTTCAATTCGTTTCCGTGTATTTAAATGATGGACCGATCATAATTTATCAGTAATAAATGCAATTTTATGGAGAAAAACCTCTCGATTGGCAAATAAATCAGATGCATAAAAATGGCAAAAAATGTACGAAAACACACAAATTTGAGATTTGCACAAAATAATCGACAAAATTGGGTTTTCAAGATGTTCGGGATCGCTGATCACTTGGGCTAGGACAAATATGGTTGTAGGACATTGCGGTCCAGACATTTGCGGCCACAGCCAAAAACGACATTTGCGGCCACAGCCAAAAACGACATTTGCGGCCACAGCCAAAAACGACATTTGCGGCCACAGCCAAAAACGACATTTGCGGCCACAGCCAAAAACGACATTTGCGGCCACAGCCAAAAACGACATTTGCGGCCCAACTTTTTCGACCCCAACAAAATATAAACCTCAGAAATTTATTTTCCATCCAATTTAACCGATGCCGATTCAAGTCTTCACGAAAAAAAAAATTCTTAACCCCACCCAACTAGAAGCAACGAAGAGGAGGAAAAGAATATCAGCGAAACAAGTTCGAAAATGATGGAGAAAGAAGTATGAACATTGTTAGGAAATCTCAGGTCTCTACAGTATGAACTGGCCGGTGCAAGCAAGAGTTGGTACATTTTAATATTTTTTTAATGTTTTACAAATTAATGAAAATAAGTTTCAAAGGGTTTTCGAGGTCTCTGATCACGAAGCCGGGCTCAAACCAGTGCTAAGCTAACGTTCACCACATGAGTTGTACAGGGACAACGAATGACAGGCTTCCTGTACCAATAAATTACCCTAATTGGCAAAATGCCCATAAGGGTACGGCGGGTCCATTGCGTTTGGGGGCGCGCGTTTAGGCGCCAGCATGTTTTTACACTACACACATCCAGCAACTCCAAAAAGACCCACAACCCCTTACTGTTGCCGACCAGCTACAGTATGTAACTGTTACAAAAACCCATCCCAATTCTACAGTACCCTTTCCCTGCTGCCACCGGCGACCTCCATTTTTGTTGTTGCTGGTGTTGTTGTGCTGTCCTTTTTGTGCCGCATGAAGTCGATCATTCTGTCTTGCACAATGTCCGGCTCGGAAGCAGCTTCATCTTCCTCATTTCGTGACTCTGTCGAAATGGAGCGACCGCCGCCAGCAGTGATCCATCGTTTTAAAAATGCATTATCCCTTTTTTATCTCCGAGTGTTCTACTGTTTGTGGAAGTGGGCTGGCTGTTGGCCAGCCAATTGAGGTCCATAAAATTGGGCATGAAAATTTGAAACTGACAGCGAGACTTGGACCGAGATTAACTCCCGAAAATTCGAGACTAGAGCTCGGACCGGATCGGGATCCCGTTAGGATTTTCCTGGGATCCTAATAATTTTAAAAATTTCCTGGCGGCGCCTGTCGGCACCGCCGGACCGGCTTTTACTTATTAAGTCAGTCGATAATGAGTTCAAAAGTGCAATATTTGGTCTTTTTTTGGACAAAATCAGTTAAGAAATTGACAAAATTTTCAAAAAAAATTTTCCGGCGGCGCCTGTCGGCACCGCCGGACCCTCTGTTCCAAGGGCGTAGGCAGGGGGGGGGCTGGGGGGGCTAAAGCCCCCCCCGAAACCCAAAAAGTAAAAAATTTTCAGTAGATTTTTTTTAAATTTTAAGCAATTTTCTTAATAAAATTGCATTAAAATACTCAAAAATTTTCCCGGCGGCGCCTATCGGCACCGCCGGACCCCCATTTACCATATTTTTGAAAAATGGAGGCCAAAATGGCAAAAAATATTAATTTTTTGGCGAAAAATTTTGTAAAATACACCCCATAATTCGGGATTTCAAAAAACCAAAAATACACCCCTAAAAATCGACTTAAAAAGGAAAAATACACCCCTAAAATCGACTTTTTGACTTCAGCCCCCCCCAAAGCCAAGGGTCTGGCTACGCCCTTGCTCTGTTCCCAAAAAGTTTTTGAAAAAGCGCGAACAACTTAAAAATAAAACGTTAAATTTATGGATTGATCCCATTAACAATTTGTCCACCGGTCTCTATCCAACCCTCTGACCCTTAAAACAGGGTTGCCAGGTCTGAGGATTTATCCTCATTTTGTGGCTTTTTGATAGGTCAATGAGGATTTTTTTGGAAAATGAGGATTTGAGGATTTTTGTGGCTTTTTGAGAAATTTGAGGATTTTTGAGGCTTTTGGGGAAAACCCTCAGAATCTTTTAAATTTTGATAAATTGGCATAATGTTTGGCAATTTAAAGAATTTTTTTAATGAAAATATGCTAAAAATATGGTCAAAATTCTTAATTTTTCCCTCGGCGGCGCCTATCGGCACCGCCGGACCGTAAAAATCCTTAATTTACAAGCAAAATTTGCTCAAAATCGCAAAATTTGGTCATTTTTTGGACAAAATCTATTAACAAATCGCATTGAAAATTACAAAATTTTCCCGGCCCCCCTTGCGCCCCACAAGTTTTTTGGAAAAAGCGCCGCAAAAAAATCGACTTCGTTTTTCATGTTCAGAATCCCAAAAAATGCTTATTTCTAACAAAAAAAATGCTCAAATTGATCATGGACAATCAAAAATATAACATTTGAACATTTTAAACGTGTTTAAATACATTTTGTAAGGCTTTTTGACCCAAAATGAGGCTTTTTTGCCTGCCAAATGAGGCTTTTTAAAATTTTAATCTGGCAACCCTGCTTAAAAATCTTGACCAACCCATTAACCCCTTTTCACGTATACCATCTAAAAAATTTCTATTTTAATGTGCCAAGATTTAGTTTTTAGGAGTTTTTCAAAATTTAATTCTAAATTTTTTGAAATTTCCAAAATCCCGCAAATTTTAAATGCGGGATTTATACATGCGGGATCCCGTCCCGCAAAATTTTTCAGTACCAATCCCGCAGCGGCAAATTTGAAATTTCCGGTCTACTATTTTACTCCTCCATGGTGATCTGAACACAAAAAATCGGGGAAATTTTGAAAAAAAAAAACTAGGGAGTCAGGAAAACTTATATGAAGGTTCATGCATAATCAGAGTCCAGGTTCCTGAATATTTCCCAATGTCCATTTTCGCGTTTTGAAGTGTTCGTCGACGTAAAAGTCAAATCGGCGACTGATCAGTGAAATTCCAAGGCCAAGTTGACGCGGAGAGAGCAAATCGAACACCGCCAGCCAACCGTCGCCAGAAATGAAGCTGAAAAAAGAAAAACAAAATTGAAATTGAAAATTGGCATTTTAAGTTTAATTTACATTGCTTTTTCCATCTTTTCCTCCGCTTCTTTTCGGCGGTCTGACATTTTGATGAGGCAAATTTGCTTATTAGAAAAACAGAAAAAAAATTGTAAATTAAAAAAAAAGAAAATCCGAGAAAATCAAGGAAATCCTTTGCGGAACAAAAAGGAAGGAAAAAGTGAGTGAATGAAAGAAAATGGAAGGGGAGTGATCGCTTTTATAGCAATGCGTCAATAAACGATCGTTTAACAAAATCGCGCAAAAATTGGCAAAATAAATTAGTATAAAAGTGGTTTCTGCTTCGTCATTTTTCATTATTATCCATTCTTTTCGTCGCTTTCATCCAATTTTTCTACCTGACAATTCCTTCAAACATTACTTTGTATGTTTTGTGGTGCATTTCTTTTCTGCATTTTACCTTAAGTGGTTGCTCCTCCGCCACTTTTCACTTTCCATTCGCCATTTAATTTTGATCTTTTTGTCTGTAGGGTGTTTTTGAACTAAAGAATCAATCCAAAAATTACATTTCGTGTTTTGGGATTAGAATTGGTTATCTGTTTCGCGATCAGAGGAGACCTCGATAACCTCCGGAAAAAGTGCCATTCAACAAAAGCCCACACATTTAAAAAAAGGAAACTGCCGATTTCACATAATTTTTTGATCTTTGCTAAGCCATTTAAATCCGACGAAAACTGTCCTAATCATTTCCCCTCAACAAAATGTCAGACAGCCGAAACGAAGCGGATGAGAAAATGGCGAAAGCAATGTAAAATTTAAATGCCAATTTACAATTTCAATTTTAAGTTTATTTTTCCTTTTTTCAGTTTTATCTCCGCCGATTGTTGGCTTTGTGTGTACGATTTGCTTCCGGCTTCTCAAGTTGGCCTTGGAATTGCGATGATTAGCCACCGTTTTGACTTCTACGTGGATGAACACTTCAAGACTCGCCACTGGACTCTGAGATCGATGAAAATCAAAATGAAGTTCGAAGCGGATGGCACCAAGGAAATGGATGTTGTCAATGCCAATTTGGAATCGTTTGGAATTACGCAAAAGCCGTTGCCAAAGAGAGTCGTCGGATTCAAAGCCATTTCATTGAAGTGAGATTTTGGTGAATTTTATGTCTGTATAACGGCTTCCATCATTTTTCACAGGTACTTCAACAACAATGCCATCACTTTTCTCCACCGTTTTCGTCCAATTTTGGCCGCCCGTCCCATTCATTTGACCATCGACACCTACTTCGATGACCGCACTTTGGAGTCGATTTGGCGCAACATTTGGCCAATGATCGCGACAAACATTCGTGGCATCCAATTGTCCGAAAAAAGTTTCAACCGTTTGCGCAAATTCGTCCCGTCAATTCTCGACGATTGTCCATCACTTCGCGTTGTCAATGCCTATTCCAGTGGTTTCTTCACCGAATTTCCATGTGATGGCAGTGCCGGGGCGTCGGAAGGACAGGCGGTGGCCAAATGGCTTTTCACTCCACGTCCGGACAATGTGCCAAAGATGTTCAAATGCTGGTTGGAATACGGTGGCTGGCATTTGGCGCCAGAGATTGAAGACTTCAATGCGGTGATTGCGATTTGATTATTTGCCATTTTTGCGGTCTTTGTGGTTCTCTGACAAATCCCAGATTGGGGCATCTAACCATAAAATTCATTCATTTATCATTTCGTATTTCTTAACCAATTTTTCCCCCATTTTAGGAATTTACCAATGCTTCATCTCCCGTCAATTTCATTTCCATCATTCACTTCCCGTATGGTTTTTTCTCCGTTGTGCCATTTGTTCTGATCAACGAATTGACCCGGGAGCAATTGACGTTGAAAAAGATGGACGATATCCGCCGTGTTCTTCTGATCCGTTGTCCGATTGTGCGCGACGAAAGCAAATGGGCCAAATGGGAGGAGGAAGCGATTGGATGGAACTTTATGGACCAGTGGAATCGGATCGACATCTGAGATGGGTCAGTGAATGAATAATGCTTCTTCAAATATCCAAATTTATTGCTTTTCGATTTTTAGGCCCTTGATGCAATGATCGACGCAAGTGATCAGCAACAGAAATGACTGAAAACGATTTGTTGAGAAATGATCTATTTAATTGATGCGGAGTTGGATAATGAATTTGAGCTCATCTGATGTATATAAAATTGTTGTTTTGTTGCAGTGATCACAAATTGTATTATATGTGTATATATGCCCTTAGGATAAATTAAGCGATTTCCTGAAATTCCAGGCTCATTCTTTTGACCTAATGATAAAGTCGGTGGTCATTTTGTCTCCAATAAATCGGTTTTAATTACCATTTAAGAAATCATTTATCAGTGACGAAACATCATGGAACCTGAAAAGTGTGTTTAGTTAGGGCCATCTTCTTCTGACAATGAGTGACGGACAAAAGAACAAAAACAGCGATCAGCCGTATTCCCGATCCCGTGGCACTCTAGTTAGAAGGCAAACAAAGTTGGGGGCCGTCGAGTGATTACGGCACCACCAACCAAACTTGGGGAGAGATCGGTGCTCCCGAGTTATACAGAAATCCATACTAGAAGCTTCAAACCAAGCAAAAAGGTGTTTTTCGTGCGTTTCAGGCCTTGCACAGTCCAGCAAAAAATATGGATTTCCATATAATTGGATGCTCTACTAATCACCGGCTTAATTCAGAAAGTGATCTGTCTGCCCCATTCCAGAAGGTGTACAAAATTTGTTGGACTTTTGATAGAGACATTGTAGAACTCTGAAACAAGTACATCCATTCGGTTTGAAAAGATGAACATACAAATATGTGGAGACAATTTTTGGAATGGAAGTAGGAAATCGTATTCACCGCCCTGAAAATCTATAAAACATTTTTATTTGCTGCCGTTTTTATATATTCGATTTATTATTTACCAAAATTGAGAGGTTTTTCTTCAAAAATATGCATTTGATCACTGATGAATTATGATCGATCATTTGGGAATTAATTCATTTCTTCTTCTGCGGCTGATCACTGTTTTTGTTCGTTTGTCCGTCACTCATTTGTCAGAAGACGACGGCACTTTTTTGATGCTTTGTCCCGCTTCTTCTTTCGGTGGTGGAGACAATGGCCTTAATTAAGCGCAAAATTCAAATTCGGATATAAATCAATGCTTTTTTTAATTGCTCACCCGATGCAATCACTACTGAAAAGCCAAATGAACACATTGTTACAATTTTCATCTTTCTGAAGCTGAACAGCCGCGGCCTCCACAATAATTTTGCATCTTTTCATTATCCATTCGTTAGATTCCTCCATTGTTTTGGCCAATGTCAGCTTTTCCTTTGTCCATTCGTTCACCAATTCAAATGGCACCATTGGCATTGATGGCACACGAACAGAAAAATGAATTTCGTAACTGACCGAAGAAATGGCATTGGCACGAAGAAAATGCTAAACAATTTGGAAAACAAAAATAAGTGATTTGTCGAAATTATGCCACACCTCCTTGAAATTGTTGATCCAATTAATGTCCGTTTGTTTGTTGTAATATTCGCAACGCAATCGCTTGGGTTGGCCATCTTTTCTCGGAGAGTGCAACCATTTGAACAACGCTTGGCCAGCAGAAATTGTTGCATTTGGCCCATCAAAATCAGCACCAAACGCAGTGGGCAACAGACCAAATGAATAGATTGAATTCAATTGGCTGAGCTCAGTGAGAATTGTTGGTGAAGTGCGACGAAGCAAATTGTCCAGATGATCACCATCGTAAAAGCCCAAGTGGTGAATGTTTGCCGAAAAAAAGGGCCAAATTTCATGAACAAAAATGTCCCGAATCGGATGGCCATCCGCAGTGTGTGATAATGGAATCGACAAATATAAATTGCTGCCTCTTTTGTCGAAAATTTGTTGATTTAAACGAAGAAAAGCGATGACGGAATGATCGATGTACCTGAAAGAATGAATGCTTTTATTGCCATAAAGCTTTGATTTTGAATTACTCAATCTGAAGGCGCTTAAAACGGATTTTGCTGGGCAGCGGACGATTGGGCAATGGAAATGGCACAGAAAACCGTACAGACAGTTTCAGTTCAGGTCCGTTGTTCTTGCGACGAATTTCGATCGTTCTCCAAAGTGTCAATTCGCTTTTGCCACCGAAATGTTTGTCCACCAACGCATTGAAACGTGGCGAAAGCAATGCCAATTTGAGGCCAAGTTGGGCATGGTCAAAACAGGGCAAAATGTCCATCCAAACGTCGTTGCAAATCCAACTGAAAATTCGGGAAAACAGTTTAGTAAATAAATGACGAATTTATTTGACTTATAAAAATTCATTACCGTCGGTTCATTATTTGGCAATTAGCACAATTTGGCCGAGTTCCGAATGATGTCACACAAATATATAGCAGAAGAATTAATTGCGTTGGGTAAAGCCTGGATTTTTAGGGTTTTCCTATTTTTTTACGGATATTACCAGTGAACGGATTTATATGTTTTTCACATATATTTTTTTTTGCGCATATTATCGCATGAAAAGCTCAAAAATAGCCTTTTTACCTGTTTTCCTTTCAATCAGAGCGAGTTTTTAACACATATAAAAACATATTTTGGACTTTTTGGGAATAAAAACATATTTTGGGGTTTTGGTAGTTTTGAGAATTTTGAATTTTTTTTTACAAAACTTTTTGACTATCAAATTTTTGGCAAAATGTCCCAAAAATGTTCAATTTTTTGCATTTTTTTACCTCTGATTTTTTCATTTTTATGGCAAAATTTAAATTTTAGCGAAAAAATGCGAAAATAAATATTTTGCTAGCGAAATGGGTAAAAACGAGACTTTTTTTTTTTGCAAAATTCACTTATTTATTAAGCGGTTTTTTCCAGTTTTTGTCACATATTTTGGCCTTTTTGGCGTTTTTTAGCACATATAAATCCGTTCCCTGGATATTACTTTCTTCAATCAGATAAATAATCAACACTTGGAAAAACTTCAAAAATTTCGTCTTTTCGCAATTCTCATGCATAACTTTTTTGTTAATTGTTTAATCGCGAAGCAATAACTTAGAAAAAGCTTCTAAACCCTGCTAAGCTTTCGAATGATATCAACAATGTTGGATTTGGATGCCAAAGAAAAAAGCTATAGTGGAAAAGACGAGCTGGCGCCCAAACGCGAACGCCGAAACGCAAGTGGACCCGACCCACAGTGTGTACCAGGGGTGTGACTTGTCTCAGAAAAGACGAGAGCGAGAGTTTGGCGAGAGGCGAGAGTCCCCAAAAAGACGAGAGCGAGACGTGCTATGCCAACTCGTATTGCTCCAACTCGTACTGTTTCTCAACAAAAAAAAATGCCATAATTTTTGCCCAATGGACTTATTTAAATATTCTTGGTATCATTCAATAGCCCTTC
This sequence comes from Heterodera schachtii, assembly GCA_023374025.1. Lineage (NCBI taxonomy): Eukaryota > Metazoa > Nematoda > Chromadorea > Rhabditida > Heteroderidae > Heterodera > Heterodera schachtii. The sequence goes on from SIJG01000186.1 coordinate 152,825, forward strand.
AGATTCTCTGTCTACAGGCAAAATTTCAAAAAATTTGGAACGATTTTTTTTTACGATTTTTGGTCATAACTTTTTTGAAAAACAATAAAATCTTCATGAATTTTGCCTGTAGATAGAGAAACTTTAAGCAGATCTAACAAGGGAACATTCCAAGCTGTCAGTCGGAAAATGCTTATAAACGATATACCATTGGATAGAGCATGGTCGACTTCTATTGTCAATTTTTAATTTTAGCGGTGCATTTTGCCTCCTTCAAGAGTTACAGGGCTTCAAAAATGCGAATTTCATTGCCTTGGGGCACATCTCGACAGAGGGAAAGGAGCGAAAATGAGTTGCACGGTTGGTTAAAAATGGGTTTTTGGTCAATGGGTTCAAATCCACTTGCCTGTAAAATTTTTAAAAATTTATTTTTGTGTCAAAATTCATGATTGCCGGCCCAAAAACCCAAAAATAAATTTTTAAATTTTTTACAGGCAAGTGGATTAGAACCCATGGACCAAAAATCCATTTTTAACCAACTGTGCAACTCATTTTCGCTCCATTCCCTCTGTCGAGATGTGCCCCGAGGCAATGAAATTCACAACAAGTCCAATTCTTAAGGGTGTATTTTCCCGATTTTATTGCATTTTTAATGGAATTTTCGGAAAAAATGCCAAAAAAGGCACCAAAACGGCAAAATGCCAAAAAAAGGCATTTAAGGATAAAAATTATCCGTCAAATTGATTATTTGATTGATTGATTTGTTGGTGGAGGAATAAAGTAAAACGCCCGGCAAATGGTCATCATTTTGCAAAATATATTCTCCTCTGTTGCGTTCCATTCCCTTAAATTTTTTTGATAAAATGTGATTTTCATTAAAAATGTTTGTGTCCCGCTTTGTTTCTCATTATAAAAATAAAGATTTCCAACGCAATTAATTCTTCTGCTATTTGTGTGACATCATTCGAAACTCGGCCAAATTGTGCTAATTGCTGCCAAAAATGAACCGACGGTAATAAATTTTTATAAGTCAAATAAATTCATCATTTATTTAGCTAAATTATTTCCACAATTTCAGTTGGGTGTGTAATGACGTTTGGATGGACATTTTGCCATCATTTGACCGTCCTCAACTTGGCCTCAAATTGGCACTTCTTTCGCCACGTTTCAATGCGTTGGTGGACAAACATTTTGATGGCAAAAGAGAATTGACAATTTGGAGACCAATCGAAATTAGCAAGGGCATTGGACCAGAACCGAAACTGTCTGTACGGTTCGATGACGGATTTGTGCCATTTCCATTGCCCGACCGTCCGTTGCCCAGCAAAATCCGTTTTAAGCATCTTCGGATTAAGTAATTAAAACCAGAAGCTATCGCAATAAAAGCATTCCTTCCATTTTCAGGTACATCGATCATTCCGTCATCGCTTTTCTTCGTTTAAATCACCAAATTTTCGATAAAAGAGGCACCATACAGTTGATGTGGCTTCATTCACAACCCACGGATGACGAGCAGCCAATTTGGGATATTTTTGTTCGTGAAATTTGGCCCATTTTTTCGGCAAACATTTGCCATTTGGGCTTTTCCCGTGGTTATCCTTTGGACAATTTGCTTCGTCGCACTTCGCCGACAATTCTCATTGATCTCAATCATTTGATTTCAATCAATTCATTTGGTCTGATGCCCGAGGCTATTGCGTTTGGTGATAATTTTGGTGGGCCAAATGGAACAATTTCTGCTGGCCAAGCATTGTCCAAATGGTTGCACTCTCCGCGAAAAGATGGCATGCCGAAGCGATTGCGTTGCGATGATTACTCCAAACAAGCGAACACTGATTGGGTCAACAATTTCAAGGAGGTGTGGCCACACATTTTTGGCAAATCACTGATTTTTGTGTTCCAAATTGTTTAGCATTTTCTCCGTGCCAATGCCATTTCTTCCGTCAGTTACGAAATTCATTTTACGGTAATTGTTTAGATGGTAGCACACCTTTTTTGACAAACTTTTTAATTATGGCGAGTAAATTCACGTTTTTTATTTCAAAAAGTTCTGCGAAAAAAGGTTCCACACTTTGATTTTTTGGCAAAAAAACTCACTTTTTTGTTGGTTTACCATCTGTTAAAAAAAACAAATTCTTCATCAAAATAACAAAGCAAATTTAGAAAAAGTGAAAAATTTTTCAAAAATGTCCTTCTTTTAATAGCCCAAAAATTATCAAAATGCACTTTGATGTGTACAAAATGATTTTTTATTGATCTTGCGATGGTTTGTGTCTAAATTTAAGCTTATTTAAATCCATTTTAGAAAGAAGAGTTTGAATCTTGATTTTTGGTTCGGGTTCGGGATTCGAAATAGGTCGAACAGAATCTTCGTGATCAGAGTGACCCCGAAAACCCGATAAGACATGTTTTTACAAAATTTACTGCCATCTAAACTATTCGCCATTTTTCTGTTCATGTGCCGTCAAAGCAAATGGTGCCATTTGAATTGGTGCATGAATTGACAAAGGAAAAGCTGACACTCACCAAAGTAATGAAAAATAAATGGGACATCGATTGGATAATGAAACGATGCAAAATTGGGGAGACCGCGGCGGCTCAGCAGCAGCAGCAGAAGAAAGATGAAAAGTGGATCAACAATTTGAACAGTGTGTCCATTCGGCTTTTTATTGCCATTAATTGCATTGGGTGAGCAATTAAAAAAGGCATTTAATTTTGTTTAAATAATTCAAATTGCGCCTAATTAAGGCCATTGTCTCCTCCACCGGCAGAAGAAATGAATTAATTAGAAATGACCGATCGATCATAATTCATCAGTGATCAATAGGGATTGGATTTATATGGACTCACACTGATTACAATTGAATGGACGAATTTGTGAGAAAAAATTTATTGAACGCTTAAACTTCACAAGTGATTTTTTCAATAATTCAATGCCCTCTGGCGTCTTTCTTGAGCGTCTACGATTGGTCTCACTTCTACCAATCGGTCTCTCAATTTTTCCATGATGGATTATGCGCATTCGAATAAGTCTCGACATTTTAGTCGTGGCACCAATTTATTGCCTCTCTCTTGGATGTGCAATAATAATAGATTTAAATAATATATTTTGATCAATGACGCCTCACACAAAAGAGAATTCCATTCCAGATGGGAAGTACACAAATTTGTTGGACTTTTGATAGAGACATTGTAGAACTCTGAAACAAGTACATACCATTCGGTTTGAAAAGATGAACATACAAATATGTGGAGACAATTTTCGAAATGGAAGTATGAAATCGTATTCACCGCCCTGAAAATCTATAAAACATTTTTATTTGCTGCCGTTTTTAACATTCGATTTATATTTACCAAAATTGAGATTTTTTCTTATAAAATATGCATTTGATCACTGATGAATTATGATCGATCATTTGGGAATTAATTCATTTCTTCTTCTGCGGCTGGTCACTGTTTTTGTTCGTTTGTCCGTCACTCATTTGTCAGCAGAATACGGCCCTTTTTCGCTGCTTTGTCCCGCTTCTTCTTTCGGTGGCGGAAACAATGGCCTTAATTAAGCGCAAAATTCAAATTCGGATAAAAATCAATGCTTTTTTTAATTGCTCACCCGATGCAATCACTACTGAAAAGCCAAATGAACACATTGTTACAATTTTCATCTTTCTGAAGCTGAACAGCCGCGGCCTCCACAATAATTTTGCATCTTTTCATTATCCAACTCGTTAGATCTCCAGTCATTTCGTTTCTTGGCCAATGTCAGCTTTTCCTTTGTCCATTCGTTCACCAATTCAAATGGCACCATTTGCATTGATGGCACACGAACAGAAAAATGAATTTCGTAACTGACCGAAGAAATGGCATTGGCACGAAGAAAATGCTAAACAATTTGGAAAACAAAAATCAGTGATTTGCCGAAATTATGCCACACCTCCTTGAAATTGTTGACCCAATCGAAGTCCGTTTGTTTGTTGTAATGTTCGCAACGCAATCGCTTCGGTTGGCCATCTTTTCTCGGAGAGTGCAACCATTTGGACAACGCTTGGCCAGCAGAAATTGTTGCATTTGGCCCATCAAAATCATCACCAAACGCAGCGGGCAACCGGCCATATAAACTGATTGAATTCAATTGGCTGAGCTCAGTGAGAATTGTTGGTGAAGTGCGACGAAGCAAATTGTCCAAATCAGCACCATCGTAAAAGCCCAAGTGGCGAATGTTTGCCGAAAAAAAGGGCCAAATTTCATGAACAAAAATGTCCCGAATCGGATGGCCATCCGCAGTGTGTGATAATGGAATCGACAAATATAAATTGGTGCCTCTTTTGTCGAAAATTTGTTGATTTAAACGAAGAAAAGCGATGACGGGAGTGATCGATGTACCTGAAAGAATGAATGCTTTTATTGCCATAAAGCTTTGATTTTGAATTACTCAATCTGAAGGCGCTTAAAACGGATTTTGCTGGGCAGCGGACGGTCGGGCAATGGAAATGGCACTGAAAACCGTACAGACAGTTTCAGTTCAGGTCCGTTGTTCTTGCGACGAATTTCGATCGTTCTCCAAAGTGTCAATTCGCTTTTGCCACCGAAATGTTTGTCCACCAACGCATTGAAACGTGGCGAAAGAAGTGCCAATTTGAGGCCAAGTTGAGCATGGTCAAATGATGGGAAAATGTCCATCCACACGTCATTACAAATCCAACTGAAAATTTGGGAAAACAGTTTAGCTAAATAATGCCGAATTTATTTGACTTATAAAAATTTATTACCGTCGGTTCATTTTTTGGCAATTAGCACAATTTGGCCGAGTTCCGAATGATGTCACACAAATATATAGCAGAAGAATTAATTGCGTTGGGTAAAGCCTGGATTTTTAGGGTTTTCCTATTTTTTTACGGATATTACCAGTGAACGGATTTATATGTTTTTCACATATATTTTTTTTTTGCGCATATTATCGCATGAAAAGCTCAAAAATAGCCTTTTTACCTGTTTTCCTTTCAATCAGAGCGAGTTTTTAACACATATAAAAACATATTTTGGACTTTTTGGGAATAAAAACATATTTTGGGGTTTTGGTAGTTTTGAGAATTTTGAATTTTTTTTTACAAAACTTTTTTGACTATCAAATTTTTGGCAAAATGTCCCAAAAATGTTCAATTTTTTGCATTTTTTTACCTCTGATTTTTTCATTTTTATGGCAAAATTTAAATTTTAGCGAAAAAATGCGAAAATAAATATTTTGCTAGCGAAATGGGTAAAAACGAGACTTTTTTTTTTTGCAAAATTCACTTATTTATTAAGCAGTTTTTTTCCAGTTTTTGGCACATATTTTGGCCTTTTTGGCGTTTTTTAGCACATATAAATCCGTTCCCTGGATATTACTTTCTTCAATCAGATAAATAATCAACACTTGGAAAAACTTCAAAAATTTCGTCTTTTCGCAATTCTCATGCATAACTTTTTTGTTAATTGTTTAATCGCGAAGCAATAACTTAGAAAAAGCTTCTAAACCCTGCTAAGCTTTCGAATGATATCAACAATGTTGGATTTGGATGCCAAAGAAAAAAGCTATAGTGGAAAAGACGAGCTTGCGCCCAAACGCGAACGCCGAAACGCAAGTGGACCCGACCCACAGTGTGTACCAGGGGTGTGACTTGTCTCAGAAAAGACGAGAGCGAGAGTTTGGCGAGAGGCGAGAGTCCCCAAAAAGACGAGAGCGAGACGTGCTATGCCAACTCGTATTGCTCCAACTCGTACTGTTTCTCAACAAAAAAAAATGCCATAATTTTTGCCCAATGGACTTATTTAAATATTCTTGGTATCATTCAATAGCCCTTCAGATTCTCTGTCTACAGGCAAAATTTCAAAAAATTTGGAACGATTTTTTTTTACGATTTTTGGTCATAACTTTTTTGAAAAACAATAAAATCTTCATGAATTTTGCCTGTAGATAGAGAAACTTTAAGCAGATCTAACAAGGGAACATTCCAAGCTGTCAGTCGGAAAATGCTTATAAACGATATACCATTGGATAGAGCATGGTCGACTTCTATTGTCAATTTTTAATTTTAGCGGTGCATTTTGCCTCCTTCAAGAGTTACAGGGCTTCAAAAATGCGAATTTCATTGCCTTGGGGCACATCTCGACAGAGGGAAAGGAGCGAAAATGAGTTGCACGGTTGGTTAAAAATGGGTTTTTGGTCAATGGGTTCAAATCCACTTGCCTGTAAAATTTTTAAAAATTTATTTTTGTGTCAAAATTCATGATTGCCGGCCCAAAAACCCAAAAATAAATTTTTAAATTTTTTACAGGCAAGTGGATTAGAACCCATGGACCAAAAATCCATTTTTAACCAACTGTGCAACTCATTTTCGCTCCATTCCCTCTGTCGAGATGTGCCCCGAGGCAATGAAATTCACAACAAGTCCAATTCTTAAGGGTGTATTTTCCCGATTTTATTGCATTTTTAATGGAATTTTCGGAAAAAATGCCAAAAAAGGCACCAAAACGGCAAAATGCCAAAAAAAGGCATTTAAGGATAAAAATTATCCGTCAAATTGATTATTTGATTGATTGATTTGTTGGTGGAGGAATAAAGTAAAACGCCCGGCAAATGGTCATCATTTTGCAAAATATATTCTCCTCTGTTGCGTTCCATTCCCTTAAATTTTTTTGATAAAATGTGATTTTCATTAAAAATGTTTGTGTCCCGCTTTGTTTCTCATTATAAAAATAAAGATTTCCAACGCAATTAATTCTTCTGCTATTTGTGTGACATCATTCGAAACTCGGCCAAATTGTGCTAATTGCTGCCAAAAATGAACCGACGGTAATAAATTTTTATAAGTCAAATAAATTCATCATTTATTTAGCTAAATTATTTCCACAATTTCAGTTGGGTGTGTAATGACGTTTGGATGGACATTTTGCCATCATTTGACCGTCCTCAACTTGGCCTCAAATTGGCACTTCTTTCGCCACGTTTCAATGCGTTGGTGGACAAACATTTTGATGGCAAAAGAGAATTGACAATTTGGAGACCAATCGAAATTAGCAAGGGCATTGGACCAGAACCGAAACTGTCTGTACGGTTCGATGACGGATTTGTGCCATTTCCATTGCCCGACCGTCCGTTGCCCAGCAAAATCCGTTTTAAGCATCTTCGGATTAAGTAATTAAAACCAGAAGCTATCGCAATAAAAGCATTCCTTCCATTTTCAGGTACATCGATCATTCCGTCATCGCTTTTCTTCGTTTAAATCACCAAATTTTCGATAAAAGAGGCACCATACAGTTGATGTGGCTTCATTCACAACCCACGGATGACGAGCAGCCAATTTGGGATATTTTTGTTCGTGAAATTTGGCCCATTTTTTCGGCAAACATTTGCCATTTGGGCTTTTCCCGTGGTTATCCTTTGGACAATTTGCTTCGTCGCACTTCGCCGACAATTCTCATTGATCTCAATCATTTGATTTCAATCAATTCATTTGGTCTGATGCCCGAGGCTATTGCGTTTGGTGATAATTTTGGTGGGCCAAATGGAACAATTTCTGCTGGCCAAGCATTGTCCAAATGGTTGCACTCTCCGCGAAAAGATGGCATGCCGAAGCGATTGCGTTGCGATGATTACTCCAAACAAGCGAACACTGATTGGGTCAACAATTTCAAGGAGGTGTGGCCACACATTTTTGGCAAATCACTGATTTTTGTGTTCCAAATTGTTTAGCATTTTCTCCGTGCCAATGCCATTTCTTCCGTCAGTTACGAAATTCATTTTACGGTAATTGTTTAGATGGTAGCACACCTTTTTTGACAAACTTTTTAATTATGGCGAGTAAATTCACGTTTTTTATTTCAAAAAGTTCTGCGAAAAAAGGTTCCACACTTTGATTTTTTGGCAAAAAAACTCACTTTTTTGTTGGTTTACCATCTGTTAAAAAAAACAAATTCTTCATCAAAATAACAAAGCAAATTTAGAAAAAGTGAAAAATTTTTCAAAAATGTCCTTCTTTTAATAGCCCAAAAATTATCAAAATGCACTTTGATGTGTACAAAATGATTTTTTATTGATCTTGCGATGGTTTGTGTCTAAATTTAAGCTTATTTAAATCCATTTTAGAAAGAAGAGTTTGAATCTTGATTTTTGGTTCGGGTTCGGGATTCGAAATAGGTCGAACAGAATCTTCGTGATCAGAGTGACCCCGAAAACCCGATAAGACATGTTTTTACAAAATTTACTGCCATCTAAACTATTCGCCATTTTTCTGTTCATGTGCCGTCAAAGCAAATGGTGCCATTTGAATTGGTGCATGAATTGACAAAGGAAAAGCTGACACTCACCAAAGTAATGAAAAATAAATGGGACATCGATTGGATAATGAAACGATGCAAAATTGGGGAGACCGCGGCGGCTCAGCAGCAGCAGCAGAAGAAAGATGAAAAGTGGATCAACAATTTGAACAGTGTGTCCATTCGGCTTTTTATTGCCATTAATTGCATTGGGTGAGCAATTAAAAAAAGGCATTTAATTTTGTTTAAATAATTCAAATTGCGCCTAATTAAGGCCATTGTCTCCTCCACCGGCAGAAGAAATGAATTAATTAGAAATGACCGATCGATCATAATTCATCAGTGATCAATAGGGATTGGATTTATACTGGACTCACACTAATTACAATTGAATTGGACGAATTTGTGAGAAAGCAGAGTAAAATACGTTCAACAAATAATAATAGTATGAAATGGCAACATTTCGGGATCACAAACACTTTGCATCAATTAATTAATTAATCATTCTGCTGTTGACGACCACTCAGCCCGGGGGAAGCGTCGAGAAGTCTGAAAAAACATAAAAATGAAAAAAATTTTTAAAAGTAATTTATTCACCCATTGGCGATTCCGTCCTTTGCAATGCCAATGTAAATTTGGTTCCACTGGTCATCCATCAGCAGCAATTCATCCCATTTTCTGCCTCTCTCATCCGACGCAATTGGACAACGGAAGAGCACAAAGCATTGCTCACTACGTTATGACAGTGCCAATTGCTCCCCAGTCAATTCGTTGGTCACCAAAAATGGCACAACGAAGTCAAGCGAAGAGGACGGCACAAATTCAAAGGAAATGGAGAAGCAAGCGGGAGAAGAAGCATTGGAAAATGCCTAAAATGGGAGATAAAAATGAAGAATTAAAATACGGCATGAATGAAAATCACCGCTTTGAATTGTTCAATCATTGACGACCATTCCTCCGCCGATGAATTCTCGGTGTAAATGATGAGACTCTTCGGCACACCGTCCGGAGAAGGCGTGAACAGCCATTTGGCCACCGCTTGACCATCCGTCTCATTGGCACTTTCATCGGGCCGAAATTCGGGGAGAATGTTGCTCTTGAAAGTGACGAAACGAAGGGATGGACAATCGTTGAGAATGGACGGGGCCAATTGGCAAATTCGACGAAAATGAAGGCATTGAAAGAATAATTCGAATTTCGCTTAATTAAGGCCATTATCTCTTCCACCGGCAGAAGAAGAAAAAGCGGGACAAAAAGAAATGAATTAATTAAGAAATGACCGACCGATCATAATTAAAACCAGTGATCAAATACATTTTATGATGAAAAACCCTCACAATTGGTAAATAAATCGGATGTATAAAAATGGCAAAAATTTATGAAAACATAAAAATTTTAAGATTTGCACAAAAACCAACAAAAATTGATTTTTCAAGCAGTGATTTTCGGGATCAAAAATCTGATTTTCAGGTGTTTTAAATTTCAAACACTTGTTCAAACTCGTGGTCAGCGATCTCAAAAATCCTCGTCAACATATTTTCACGATTTCATAACTTAATTTGCAAATAAAATGGTACCATTTGGTTTTTTGCGTCCCATAGGCCTAATATTAGACCAAAAAATTAATCGTTTGAAATAATTGAAAAAAATTTGTTTGAAATTTTTCATTAATTTTTTTGAATTTTTAAAATGTCCCGGTTGGTCCTGTTCCCGGGTCCGGCCAAGAACCGAGGTCCCGGCTTTTCAACCTGGTTTTTCAGGTCCCGGTCGCGGTTTTATCAAAATTTCCCGGTCCCGTACAACTCTAATTAATTCTATACAAAAAAAATAAATAAAGCAAATAAAATCATTATATGAAAATTAAGAATATTTATTTTTAAGCAAAAATGATACATAGAAAGCTTTTTGATTATATGGCATAAAAAAAATATTTAAAATCCCGACACTCACATTTGTCTCACAATCACCAGAGAAATTGCATAAAGAATTTATGAAAAACAAAAGAACAGTCAACATTCGTAAATATTTCTGGCTTTTTTATCAAAATATTTGTCCCGGCCCTAGTGATCAGCGATCCCGAAAATCACTGACTGAAAAGTCATTTTTTTTTTGTTCAAGTTTCAAATTTTTGTGTTTTCGTATATTTTTTTGCCATTTTTATACGTCCGATTTATTTACCGAAATTGCTAGATTTTTCTTCATACAATTGCATTGGATCACTGATAAATTATGATTGGTCGGTCATTCTTAATTAATTCATTTCTTCTGCGACTGATCACTGTTTTTTGTTGATTGTCCGTCACTCATTTGTCAGGAACGCCCCTTTTGTGATGCTTTGTCCAGCTTCCTCTTCTTCTGCCGGTGGCGGAGACAATGGCCTTAATTAAGCGCAAAATTCAAATTTTGATATATACAAAATTAAACGGTAGGGGATCAACTCCGTCTGGCCAACTCCGTCTCAGAACTGTTCAAAAAGCTATAACTTTTTTCTTTGTTAGCCAAACTTTACAAGCATGGTATCATTCGAAAGGCCTAGATGTTTAGAAAATATTTTTATAAGATATTTCTCAATGATTAATCATCTCTTAAAAATATTGTCAGTTGAAAACCGCAAAAAAAGGCAGAATATTCGACGTTTTTTATCTCTATCTTTTTTTATAGTTTGAAATTATCAGTAATTTTTAGTAGGCTAATAGAGCCTGTGAAGAGCTTTCGAATGATATCAATATTTTTGGATTCGGTCAATAACTTCAAGAGTTATATTGACTCAAAGTTGGCTCAGACGGAGTTGGCCCGTTCCGTAGTTGGGCTGGTCCCCACCCCCTTTTTTGAAGAAAATTCTTTTTTTTTCAAGTCATGAAAAAATGTTTTATGGGCTTTTCGGTGTTGCTGATCAAGAATCTGGCATCCATTTTGAACAACTCCGAACACCGGACCCGAATTCGAACAAAAAGTCGAAAATTCAAATTTTTCGGTTTTCAGATTATTGTTTAAGCATAACGAACTGAAAGTCATCAGTGCTTCAATAAAAAATTATATAAAACATTTTTAGACTAAGAATGAAATTTGAATTTTCGTCTTTTTCTTCGAATTTGGGTCCGGGATTCGGAATTGGCCGAAATGGATGCCAGATTCGTGATCATTGACCAGAAAACCCTTGGAAACATGTTTTCATGTTTTTTTAAAACAAAAAATTTCTTGGGGGGACCAGAGCCCCCTACTATTACATAAATACCTTTTTAATTGCTCACCCAATGCAATTAGTGTGACTAGAAAGGCAAAAGAACACACTGTTACAATTTTCATCTTTCTTTTGCTGCTGAACCGCCACGGCCTCCCCAATTTTGCATCGCTTCATTATCCAATTGTCCAATTCCTTTGTTTTGACCAATGTCAGCTTTTCCTTTGTCCATTCGTTCACCAATTCAAATGGCACAATTTGCATTGACGGCACAAAAACAGAAAAATGAATTTCATAACTGACGGAAGAAATGGCTTTGGCACGGAGAAATGCCTAAACAATTTGATTGGAAAACAAAAATCAGTCATTTGCCGAAATGTGGGACCACACCAGCAGAGATAGCACAGAATTCCATTTCCGAAATTTTTGATAAACTTTCAAAAATTTCCGTTTCCAACGTTTTTGGGATCGGAAAATCAATTTACGCTTCGGAATGCCATCCCCAGACCGGGTACACCCCAAAAAATTAAATTTGCGGCGCCGTTTTGTCCTGCTCCCCCTCCCCCCGGACCACACCTCCTTGAAATTGTTGACCCAATTGGTGTTCGCTTGTTCGTTGTAATCAAAGCAATGCAATTGCTTTGGTTGGCCATCTTTTCTCGGAGAGTGCAACCATTTGTACAGAATTTGGCCATCAGTTGCATTTGGCCCATCAAAATCATCACCAATCGCCTCGGGCAACAGATTAATGAATCGATCGAATTCAATTGGTTGAGATCAGTTAGAATTGTCTGTGAAATGAGGCGACGCAAACTGTCCAAATCATTACCATCGGTAAAACTCAAGTGGCGAATATTTGCCGAAAAAATTGGCCATATTTCATGAACAAAAACATCCCAAATCCGCTGGCCATCCGTGGTGAATGGTGATGATGGAATCCACAAATATAAATTGGTGCCTCTTTTGTCGAAAATTTGGTGATTTAAACGAAGAAAAGCGATGACGGAGTGATCAATGCACCTGTGAAAACGAAAAGAAGCTTTTATTGCGATAGCTCTGATTCTGAATTACTCAATCCGAAGACATTCAAAGCGAATTTTGCTGGGCAACGGACGGTTCGGCAACAGAAATTCCACCAATTTTCCATCCATCCGTACAGACAGTTTCGGTCTTGTTCCAATGCCATTGCTAATTTTGATTGATCTCCAAATTGTCAGTTCTCTTTTGCCATCGAAATGTTTGTCCACCAACGCATCGAAACGTGGCGAAAGAAGTGCCATTTTGAGGCCGAGTTGGGCATGGTCAAAGGATGGGAAAATGTCCATCCAAACGTCGTTGCAAATCCAACTGAAATTGTGGGAAAACAGTTTAGTTAAATAAATGACTAATTTATTTAACTTTTAAAAATTCATTACCGTCGGTTCATTTTTTTGTAATTAGCACAATTTGGCCGAGTTCCGAGTGATGTCACACAAATATATAGCAGAAGAATTAATTGTGTTGGAAGCTTTATTTTTATATAATGAGAAACAAAGTGAAAACAAATATTTTAACGAAAATCACATTTTATCCAAACAATTTTTGAATTTTGTTTGCCTTAAATTGTTGTCAAATGGGTGCCCGAGGGATTGGATGGTGCTACATATGTCGTTATATAAAAGCCATCAATAAGGGCGTTATATAAAAAAGCATCAAATGGAAATTTTCAACAAAAAACTGCCCATAACTTTTTTTAATTTTTGATCAGAATTTTTGATGATCAAAATAATTTTTTTTTAATTAAAAAATTTCTGTTAGAAAATATTTTTGTTTTTTATTTTCTTGCTATTAGTCGATAGCCCTATGTGTCCTCTATTAGCATGCAAAATTTCAAAAAATTTTATTAGGTTTAAAAAAAGTTATAGCAAAAAATGGATGAAAACCTGGCCACATGTGTACTTTTGGCCATAACTTTGCTCAAACTTGGAAGTGAAAACAAATATTTTAACGAAAATACACATTTTAGCCAATGGGAGACGAAAAAACATTGCCAAAAAGCGAGCAGAAAAAGGGAACGCAACAGAAGAGGACAACCAAAGAGGAGAATATTTTGCAAAATGATGACCATTTGCCGGGCGTTTGTTTTACTTTACCCTCCTCCAACAAATTAATCAATCAAATAATTAATCAATCAATTCGATGGATAATTTTTATCCAATTTCATTTGGAAAGGATAAATCCGCACTTTTCAAATTTTGAAAATTGACCAACGTAATGATAAAAGTCAAACTACCTAAATGATCAAAATGGGAAAACGTAACTCGTTCTGTTTTTCGACAAAAAAAACGCCATAATTTTTACCCAATGGACTTAGGGCTATTCTCCACAATCATTTCGTTGATCAGATCAAATGGCACAACGGAGTCAATTAAAATGGACGAAAATCTCAAGAAAATGCGGAAAGTAATTGGAGTTATCATAGAAAAAGTGATTTTGTAAAAAAATATTTATTAATTTTTTCAGGCGGATAAAAAAAGATACAAAACATTCATTAATCCTTTTCCATGGACTATAAAACTGTTTGTTTTTTCGCTTTGCCTCGCATTTGAAAAATTATAAAAATTTCTAACGTAATAATTCTGCAATTATTCCTTCCCTTTGTGACGACGCCATCATTCGGAACTCGGCCTAATTGTACTCTAATTGCTTCAAAAATGAACCGACGGTAATGAATTTTTGAAAAGTCACACAAATTCGTCATTTATTTATTAAACTATTCACAATTTCAGTTGGATTTGCAATGACGTTTGGATGGACATTTTCCCCTGTTTTGACCGTCCCCAACTCGGCCTCAAATTGGCACTTCTTTCTCCACGTTTTGATGTTTTAGTGGACAAACATTTCGATGGCAAAAGTGAATTGACAATTTGGAGACCAATCGAAATTCGTCGCAAGGACAACGGACCTGAACCGAAACTATCTGTACACATTGATGACAGAGTTGTGCCATTTCCATTGCCCAACGACCGTCCGTTGCCCAGCAAAATCCGTTTTAAGCGCCTTCAGATTGAGTAATTAAAACCAGAGAGCTATGACAATAAAAACATTCATTCCATTTTCAGTTACATCGATCACTCCGTCATCGCTTTTCTTCGTGCCAATCACCAAATTTTTGACAAAAGAGGCACCGATTTACAGTTGTTGATTCCTTCTTCATACGCCATGGATGACTATCAGCCGATTTGGGATGTTTTGACACGTGAAATTTGGCCCATTTTTTCTACAAACATTCGCCACTTGGGCTTTACCGGTGGTGATTTGGACAATTTGCGTCGTCGCACTTCGCCTACAATTCTCACTGATCTGCTGAACCTGAATTCTATCGATTTATTTGGTTTATTGCCCGAGTCAATTGGCGATGGTTTTGATGGGCCAAATGGAACTAATGGCCAATTGTTGTCCAAATGGTTGCACTATTCCGAGAAAAGATGGACAACCCAAGCGATTGCGTTGTTACCAAGGGAACCTTGAATGGATCAACAATTTCAAGGAGGTGTGGTCCGGAGGGGGGGGGGGGGGGAGCAGGACAAAACGTCTATTTTTTTAATTTTGGAAAATGATGAAATAATTCTGTTCTATTTCGAAAAAATTTTTGTATTTCCGACGCTTCTTAGGCCCAATAATTTTTCGGAAATTGGAATTTTGATCCAAAAAAGTCGGAGATTTTTAAACTTTCCGACTTTGTCAAAAATTTCGGAAATCGGAATTCTGTGCCATCCCTGGTGTTTTGTCCCACATTTTTGGCAATTACTGATTTTTGTTTTCCAATCAAATTGTTTAGCAATTTCTTCGTGCCAATGCCATTTCTTCGGTCAGTTACGAAATTCATTTGTATGTTCATGCGCCGTCAATGCAAATGGTGCCATTTGAATTGGTGAACGAATGGACAAAGGAAAAGCTGACACTGATCAAAGAAAACGAAAATTACTTGGAGGATAACAGTTGGATAATGAAACGATGCAAAATTATTGGGGGAACCGCGGTGGTTCAGCAGCAGCAGAAGAAAAATGAAAATTGGGACAACAATTGTAACAATGTGTTCTTTTGGCTTTTTGGTGGCAATGATTGCATTGGGTGAGAAATTAAAAAAAGGATTTGATTTTATCCGAATTTGAATTTTGCGCTTAATTTAGGCCATTGTCTCCACCACCAGCAGCAGAAGAGGAAGCTGGACAAAGCATCACAAAAGGGACGTTCCTGACAAATGAGTGACGGACAAAGCAACAAAAAAACAATAATCAGCCGCAGAAGAAGAAATGAATTAATTAAGAAATGACCGACCGATCATAATTCATCAATGTTAAAAATGTATATTTATGGAAAAAAACCTCTCAAATATATGTAAATAAATCGGATGTATAAAAACTGCAAAAATGTATTAAAAAAAACATAAAATTTTGAGATTTGCACAAATAATCAATAAAAATTGGTTTTCGCGATCGCTGATCACTAAAAATATTAAATAAATATGTATTTACGAAAAAATATTTTTCTGAAAATTTTCCACCAATTCCGAATCCCGGACCTGAATTCGAATAAAAAGTCGAAAACTCAAATTTTCGAATTTCGCATTTTTTATTCAAAAGTGATTTAAAAACATGAATCATTCTGAAAGCTATCAATCTTGCAACCAAAGATCATTTAAGGCGTTTTAGACGAAAATTGCTAAATTCGAAAACTTGAGTTTTCGACTTTTTGTTCGAATTCTGAATTGGCCGAAATGAATGTGAACCCGTCGGTGTTGTTCGAATATTTCTTTTTTTTTTCTTTGTCAACCAAATCCAACAATCTCAGTATCATTCGAAAGCTCTTCACATGCTCTATTAGCATACGAAAAGCAAAAAGATTTTTTGGCTTTTGAAAAAGTTATTATGTAACAAAAAATTAAAAAATTTCGAATTTTTTTCGCAATTTTCACATTATATATTTACATAACTTTTTTGTTAATTGTCGAATCGCGAAGCATAAGCTTAGAAACAACATCTAAACATGTTAAGCTTTCGAATGATACCAACAAATGTTGGATTTGGTTGACAAAACCTTTTACAAATGAAAGTTTGATAAAAATAATCCGTCGAATTGATTATTTATTTGATTGATTTGTTGGTGGAGGAATAAAGTAAAACGCCCGGCAAATTTACTTCATTTTGATGGTCCTCCTCTGCTGCGTTCCTTCCATTCCAATGCCTGCCATTCCCTTTTTCTGCTGCTCGTCGTTTCTTCGGTGCTTTTATGTTAGTCAAAAAAACCCATCAATTTAAACAAATTTTTTCAATAACTTTGAAAATCAACCAAATTTTTAATTCCTTATACATATATAGGGATGATATTTTTAGGTTTTTACATAATTTTTTTCCTGAGCTCTCCGAGGCCTAAAACGCAGTTTTTTTTGGGGCTGTTGTTAAGCTACTTTTCGAGTTATTAGTCTTCTTCTATATATAATTTTTGCCTTTGGTGTCACAAAGTAAACAAACATTTGAATTTTTTGACGCGATTGTTTTTATTGAGGGAAGGATAAATTAAAAAGTGCAAAATTATAAGAGGGAGAGAGAAAGAGAGGGAGAGAGAGAGAAAGAAAGAGAGGGAGGGAGGGAGAAAGAGAGAGCGTGAGAAGGAGAGAGAGAGAGGGGTGGGAGGGAGGAAGAGAAAAAAAAATTAAAAAATAAAAAACCGAGATGGTGGAGAGAAAAAGAGGGAGAGAGAGAGAAGGGAGATAAGAGAGAGAGAGAGAAAAAGAGAGAAGAAAAGAGAGAGAAAGAGAGGGGGAGGAAGAGAAAGAGAAGAGAGACAATGGGAGAGAAAGAGGGAAAAAAAGAGAGGGAGGAGAGTGGGGAGGAGAGAGAGAGAGAGGAAGAGAGTTGAGGGAGAGAGAAGAAAAGAGAGAGAAAGAGAGGGGGAGAGGGTTTTTTAGTGCCTATTTTCCATTTTTAGAGCCTAAAGCCGCCTACCTATTTTGGCGGTTTTAGAGCCTAAAAATAACACCCTACTTATATCATTCGATAGTCTTAGATGTTTTTTATTAGCGTGTAAAAATTTTAAAAAGTTTTTTCGTTAACAAGGGAACATTCCGAGCTGTGACTAGGAAAATGCCTATAAACGATAAACTATTGGATAGAGGAGGGTCGACTTCTATTGTGAATTTTTAATTTTAGCGATGCATTTTGCCTCCCTCGAGAGTTACAGGGCCTCAAAAATCGGAAATTGGCCCAAGCGAAATTGAGTTGCACGGTTGGTTAAAAACAGGTTTTTGGGCCATGGGTTCAAATCCACTTGCTTGTGAATTTTTTTAAAATTATTTTTTGGGGTTTTTTGGGCCAATGATCACGAATTTGAAGTCCATTTCGTGCGATTACGAATCCCTGGCCCGAATTCGAACAAAAACCTAGTTAGAAGAAAAAAAATTCACTTTTTATTCACTTTTGGTCATTTTCTTGTGAACCCCCACCGATGTAATCACAAATTTCTTTCTTGAAACAAATTTTATAATTCTGTAAATTAATTTTTTGTTCGAATTTGGGTCAGGGTTAGTAATTGGGCAAAATTGACTTCAAATTCGTGATCATTGGCCCAAAAAACCCCAAAAAATAATTTTGAAAAAAATTCACAGGCAAGTGGATTTTTGAAACTTTATAGGCTAATAGAAACAGTTGGGCCTATTGAAAGATATCAAATATTTTAAAATTTGGTTTCATTTTGGGTGAAGTTATGAATAATTTTCTGTCAAACAAATTGTCCAACCAACCCCTCGGGCAAATATTGCAGGGACGGTCCCAGGGGGGGGGGGGGGTACGCGGAATACGTGTCCCCCCCCCCCCGAAGGCCCCTCCGCACCCAAAATTTTTAAAAAAAATATTTTTGCTGAAAATTTTAGGGTTTCCTTGGTGGTACCCCCCAGACCTAGCTTCTCACGCAAATTTTCCAAAAAATCGACATTTTTTGATAAAAATCTCCTAAAAATTGCTCAAAATCACAAAATGCGTCATTTTTGGAAAAAATTCGTTAACAAACCGCATTAAAAAAATGCAAAAATTTAACAATTTAAGGCGAACAGATTCAAAAATTGTTTGGATAAAATGTGATTTTCGTGTTTCTTTCATCAAATACAATCCGTAAAAAATAGGAAAACCCTAAAAATCCAGGCTTTACCCACGCAATTAATTATTCTGCTAGATATTTGTGTGACATCATTCGGAACTCGGCCAAATTGTGCTAATTGCCGCAAAATGAACCGACGGTAATTAATTTGAAAAGTCACACAAATCGTCATTTTATTTAACTAAACTGTTTTCCCATTTCAGTTGGATTTGCAACGACGTTTGGATGGACATTTTCCCATCGTTTGACCGTCCTCAACTCGGCCTCAAATTGGCATTGCTTTCGCCACGTTTCAATGCGTTGGTGGACAAACATTTTGATGGCAAAAGCGAATTGACAATTTGGAGAGAAATCGAAATTTGCAAGCGCATTATTGAAACAAAACCGAAGCTGACTGTATTGTTCGATGACAAAATTGTGGAATTTCCATTGCCTGACGACCGTCCGTTGCCCAGCAAAATCCGTTTTAAGCATCTTCGGATTAAGTAATTAAAAATCAGAGTTATGACAATAAAAGCATTCTTTCACAGTTGCATTGATCATTCCGTCATCGCTTTTCTTCGTTCAAATCAGCACATTTTCGACAAAAGAGGCACCAATTTATATTTGTTGATTCATACTTCATACGCCATGGATGACTATCAGCCGATTTGGGATGTTTTGACACGTGAAATTTGGCCCATTTTTTCAACAAACATTCGCCATTTGGGCTTTTACGATCGTGATCATTTGGACAATTTGCGTCGTCGCACTTCGCCAACAATTCTCACTGAGCTCAACCAATTGAATTCCATCAATTCATTTGATCTGTCGCCCGAGGCAATTGCGATTGGTGATCATTTTGATGGGCCAAATGCAACATTTTCTGCTGGCCAAGCGTTGTCCAAATGGTTGCACTCTCCGAGAAAAGATGGCATGCCGAAGCGATTGCGTTGTTTCCAAGAGATCTTTGAATGGATCAACAATTTCAAGGAGGTGTGGTCTGGGGTGAGCAGGACAAAACGTCGCCGCAAATTTTACTTTTAATTTTAGAAAATAATAAAAATTTAGTTACCTAGCCTAAATCAAAAAAAAAATTTGACGTTTTGGGGTGTAATTTGCGTTTTACGTTACGCACCTGTACGATGCACATTTAAATTTTTGAAAATTCCGAATTTTATCAAAAATTTCGGAAATGGAATTCTGTGCCATCCCTGGTGTGGTCCCACATTTCGGCAAATGATTGATTTTTGTTTTCCAAATTGTTTAGCATTTTCTCCGTGCCAATGCCAATTCTTCCGTCAATTACCAAATTCATTTTTCTGTTCATGTGCCGTCAATGGAAATAGTGCCATTTGAATTGGTGAACGAATGGACAAAGGAAAAGCTGACATTGGCCAAAGCAAAGAATGAGGACGATTGGATAATGAAACGATGCAAAATTATTGGGGAGACCGCGGCGGTTCATTGGGAAGACCGAAATTGGTGTAACTGTGTGTTCTGTTGGCTTGAAAGTGACACTAATTGCATTGGGTGAGCAATTTAAAAAAAAAGACATTTGTGTAATAGTAGGGCTCTGGTCCCCCAAAGAAATGTATGTTTCCAAGGTTTTTCTGGTCGCTGATCACTAAATTTCGACCAAATTTGAATTTTGCGCTTACTTAAGGCCTTTGTCTCCACCACCGGCAGAAGAAGAAGAAAAAACGGGACAAAGCATCACAAAAGGGGTGTCTTCTGATGACAAATGAGTGACGGACAAACGAACAAAAACACAATGATCAGCTGAAGAAGAAGAAATGAATTAATTAAGAATGACCGACCGATCATAATTCATCAGTGATCAAATGCATTTTATGAAGAAAAACCTCAATTTGAGTAAATAAATCGGATGTATAAAAATGGCAAAAAATGTACGAAAACACACAAATTTGAGATTTGCACAAAATAGTCGACAAAAATTGGGTTTTCAGGATTTTCGGGATCGCTGATCACTTGAGCTAAGACAAGAGTTAGTCGGGACCGGGACGGGAATTCCCGGTTTTTTCAGATCCCGATCCCGGTTTTTGGAAAAACAGAAATCCCGATCCCGGTTTTGCCAGTCCCGGTCCTGGCGGGACTAAATAAGCACTGGTAAGAATGAGGGTCTGGTGAGAAAAGTATAAAAATCAGGGTTCGGATCTGTTCTGATTTATCAGAAATGTTCTGATTTGGAGGGTCCAAATCTGATAAAATAAAAATGTTCTGATTTGTCAGAAATGTTCTGATTTTGGGGTAGTGACCAAATTTTGTTCTGATTTCTTAGATAAACTCATATTTTTGAAAATTTTGTGGCATAATGTCACTTTTTGTCAAGAAAATATAAGATTTGTGGCAAAATTTGGTCATTTTTTACAAAAATTTGTTAACAAATCGCATTAAAAATCGCAAAATTTTTCCCGGCGGCGCCTATCGGCACCGCCGGACGCCGCTCCCCTCCCCTGTCCATCCCCTAAAATTTTTTGAAAAAATTGCGGCAAAAAAGGCGTCGTTAAACGCAAGGAAAAGTCGTCGCTTGGCTTTTAATTGGAAAAATAGGCCTTTTTGGTGAAAATCTGTTAACAAATCAGTACGAAATTACAAAAAAAAAAATTTTCCGGCGGCGCCTATCGGCACCGCCGGACCCTCTCTACATTTTTGACTGAAAAATTTAAAAAATAATTGATTTGAAGCAATTTTACAAAATGTTCTGATTTTCGACCCCAAAATCTGATTTTTTGGGCCTGGTGTTCTGATTTGGAAAAATTTTCGATCCGAACCCTGATAAAAATGGCAAAAAAACATACAAAAACACAAATTTTGAGATTTGCACAAAAAATTGTGACAATTAATTTTGGGGATTTTGACGGGGGATTTACGACATCCATTAGCAATATTAGCACCGGCAAAATTAAAAAGTGTCAATTTGTTGCTGTTCCTCTCTCTTTTCAGCTTCATTCTCTCCTCTTTGCGCCGGTTTTTTCCTTTTCTTCTCTTTCTCTTCCGTCTCTCCCACCCCACAAAAATAAGTCACTTACTCTTTCGCTAATGTTTTAAATTTAATTTTTTGTTATCTCTAAAAAACTCACGAATTAACTTATTTTAAGTTAACTTGATCAAACATAAAGATATTTTGTTTTATACTTGAATGCTTTGGCGTTTTGTTTTTTACGCCAACGATTTTTTGTCGCTTTTTTTTCCTTTTTTTTTTTTGCCGTCCATGTCGGGTTTTAATTCATTTTATAATTAAGTGAGTGAATTAGATAAATTTAATTAAGACT
>SIJG01000187.1:0-12325 GCA_023374025.1 Heterodera schachtii
CGGTTGGTGGCAGACCAAAAGTTCGAATCCGTTTGCCTGCGAAAGAATTTTTCGAATAAAAAATTTACATAAAAGTCGCGCACCCCATGCAATAGGTTTAGGCTTGCAGAAAAAAGTCGCGCAATAGGTTTTGGTTTTTCGGTTGGTGGCAGACCAAAAGTTCGAATCCGTTTGCCTGCGAAAGAATTTTTCGAATAAAAAATTTACATAAAAGTCGCGCACCCCATGCAATAGGTTTAGGCTTGCAGAAAAAAAGTCGCGCAATAGGTTTTGGTTTCAGTACTGAAATTTGGCGCTCAGTTGGCCCGCGCTCACCCGGCGGCGCTCAAATGGCTGGCGCTCAGTTGGCCGTGCACCCCTCCCATAGGTATTGGCTGCTACCGTACCCGGCGGAATCTTCGCCCCTAACTACTCAGCTCTACCATTAAGCTACCGAGGCACATCCGCCCTTTCTTTTATGGATCTTAACAACCCCCGCTTTCCGCGTTTTAACCGCCCAGTCAGCTTCTTCCTTACAGCTCCATCCTCATCGGGACCGGTCCCTCGGTCCATTAATTAATTGCTGCTGGCGCGGTGGGGCAACCATCCGGAGCTACCAGTAAGAAATGGGCAAAATGTTAAACCTCGGGTGGGAATCGAACCCACTCATGCACCCTTTCCGTGGGCAGCTCTACCATTAAGCTACCGAGGCACATCCGCCCTTTCTTTTATGGATCTTACCTTACAATTCTTTATTTGTTTTATAAAAAATTATTTTAAACTATTATTTTCCTTTATATTTGGTAATAAAACAAACATAAATGCTAATAAATTGCATTGATTTTTTTGAAAGTACTTATCATTTTTAAAAGTTTTTTACATATTTTACAATTATGTTTAAAAAACAATTAAAATAAAATTCAAATTTTTACTTAAAATTTTAGTTTTTAATGATTTATTTTTAATCCCACCTTCCCTTTTAAATTAAAAAATTCCATTTCAAAGTCCTCTAAAAACGAAAAAAATTAATGCTTTTTCTATAATTTGTTGCAATTTTTACACTGTCCGGAGAAAATTTGTGTTTTTGGAGCCGTTCTCATAAAATTTTACCGAAAAAAATGGAGGCCAAAATGACAAAAAATTTTAATTTTTTGGCTAAAAACGGCGAAAAATTTTGTAAAATACCGTGGTGCGACATTTGAGGACTTGACATTTGAGGACCCGACATTTGAGGACCCGACATTTGAGGATCCCGACATTTGAGGACCCGACATTTGAGGATCCCGACATTTGAGGACAAGACTTTTGAGGACCCGACATTTGAGGACATAGACATTTTCAAAAAAATTAATGAAAATTTTATTTTATATCATTATAAAAAAACAAAATGCCTTTCCCAAGGGCCAACGGGAGCGAATATAAAACTAACTATTCGTTCTCTGGATCATCCCAGTTTTCAAAGTCATTGCGCATAAGTCGGTATTGCAAAGATCTGAGATGAGTAAGTATTTCATCCTCATTTGGGTTCTCAATCGCATCAAAGCCTTGAACCAAATTCCGTATAGCCAAATCATTGTCTCTGTAAGTTTTTTTTCGTTCTCGAATTCTGATTCCTTGAGTTGGGTCCAACTCATACTGCCGTAGCTTATCGGCCGCAATTCGCTCTTCTCTTTCATAACAGTGATGAGTCTTATAAGTCAAAATTATTAAAATTAAATCATTTTACTTCGGTAATGGGGGATGAACACTTGAGAATTGCATTCTCAAAGCTAAATGGAACCCTTCTTGGGCGTTGTTTGTGCGTCCCATGTCATTAAGAACGCTTTCATGATGATTCCATGTGTTAATCGGAAACAAGGGGGGTCTTCCAGCATGGCCAAGAACATACGTTCTGAGTAAAATTAAGTAATTAATATTTTTTGTTTTTAAATTATTCAACCTTACAAAATATTCAAAGATTGCCAAGGGCTGCCCAGCATTTGGTACAGGTTGAATTTCGAGTTGAATTGTTTTTTGTCTGAGCAACTTGAATGCTGGAATGACTTGTAAATTCTGAAGAAAGGAAAGGACTGCTATATTCATTGTTTGTGCTGTAATGATGTACTAGCTTCTCTCTCTTAATTCTGCGATTGACGCTCTGTCCGAGATGAAATAAGCAAAAATTAATTTGTATGTTGTCGCCATAAATTTGCAAATAGGCATTCTTGGCTGCTAAAATTTATAATAATTAAATTATTCAGATTAATTTGGTGGCACTGCCCATCTCAAAATCGAGCATAATCGAAACGGGTCCGATGTCAAGCCGTACGTTGAGTGCCTAATATATTATAGACAATTTGTTATTTTTTTACAATTAGATTTTTGAAATATTTGACCTGTAGAACCCTGACATAAGTGTCTTGAGCTTTATTTGCCATCAAAGCAAAAACTGCGGGCACACTACTTTGCTCGATTAAAGCATTAATTGTGTACAGTTGGAGCAAATTCTTAGACACCGCTTAAGTTATCCAACTTTAATAAAAGGAAATTTCAAATACTTTTAAAAGTGCCGTCGGAAGCCCAGTTTCGATATGTCCTCAAACGCCGAAGGCCATCGTCAGTTGCAAAAAGAAAGTAGACTACGTTATCGGGTTCGTCTTCCCGGCTGTCGTATAAGAGAAAACGGTTATTTTGTAGGTTGTTACGGTAAATTCTCTTGCTAAAAAGGAGGATTTTTAAAACTAAGCTATGTAACCACAATCTCGATATTTTGGAGCTCGTTTGCGTCTATATTTTGACGTTCGGGCGCTTCACGCTGACGCTCAATTGATCTTTGTAAAGAAGATGTAGATGGGAGTTGCATTCTTGCTTCATCATTCAAATTTGTACGATGTTCAGCAATAATGTTTCGTGGCTGAGCTTCCGGTTGTTGTCGAGCATTTTCTTTGATCGCTTCTTTTGCAAGCCGTGACTGGATAAATAACTCCAAAACGAATTAAGCGGAGGATATAACCTCGAGAGAAGCATCATCTCTCGGGTGATTGTGCCCAGTCACAATATTTACGGGTTCAGTTCTTCCGAAAGGAGTATGCGCTCGTCCATTACAATTATTTCGAACACAGGCCCAAAATTGCCGGTCACCGTTTTTTGACTGTCTTTTCTGCCAAAATTCAGGCCCATAACCATGTTGGGACAAGGAGCCAATTTTTCAATAGCGTCGAAATTTTCAAAAAAATATATAAAACCGATATTTTCGGAACAGAAAATAAAAAAGCGCTTCAGGTGTCCATCCCGAAATTATTAGCTGGTTATGGACCTGTCGATATTTGTATCCGTCACTTGTGAAAGAAGCGCACGGTCTTTCGTCGTTCTTGGACAATTTACCAAAGCAGGTAAAGACAGCAGAAACAAAAATGCATAGTGACAGCCTCCGCACGGTGCCGTTTGTTTTTGTTATTCATTGCCTAGTGCAGCCGCCGCACGGTGCCGTTTGTTTTTGTTATTCATTGCCTAGTGACAGCCGCCGCACGATGCCGTTAGCTTTTGTTATTCATTGCCTAATGACAGCCGCCGCACTTTATTTTGTTTTCTCATCTTACGGGCATTTCCTTATTATCATTTTTCTTACTTTCTAGCTTTTACTTCACAATGAAATTTCTTTTATTTCTTCTATTATTTATTCCTTTTGACATTACGTCGGTCATCCAGCACGAAAAGCGAGAGCATTCGCCGCTCTTGCAAAACTCGGTGCATCAATTACTGCTTTAAAGGCCTTCGCAGCGTCTCATGCTGTGACGACTGCTAATACGCTTGTAACCCTAACGGCGATAGGTACAGACGTGTACCTCGCGATAGAATTAGTGCGCAGTTAGTTTATGATTCAGACAATTAAGAAAAAAGACAAATTTTCAGCTTCAAACCATTATGAGGACCTTTTGCAGGATTTTTTCCTTTTATACTTCGTGTTGGACAATTACGAATTTAACATTTCTGCGAAGGAATATACGTCCGAGTATTTTTTTGACAAAATATCAAAGCAAATGGGGCGCCGAGTTGACGAAATTTGTCTTACTAGTATGTTTCATTTATATTTAAAAAAAGTAATTTATACTGTTATAAATTATTAAGCCAAAAACAGGGCGACAAGAAAAGTCAAAAATTCAAAAGCGGATCTTGGAATTCTGATGCTATATGCTGTACGTGGAGATGAAACATTGGAATTGTTCGGTTGTCCCTGATCACTTTTTGACACATTCGCTCCCGTTAGCCCTTGGGAAAGGCTTTTTTTATAATGATATAATATGCGCAATGATTTTGAAAACTGGCATGATCCAGAAACGAATAGTTTTATATTCGCTCCCGTTGGCCCTTGGGGAAGGCATTTTGTTCTTTTTATAATGATATAAAAAAAAATTTCCATTTAATTTTTTGAAAATGTATATGTCCTCAAATGTCGGGTCCTCAAAAGTCGGGTCCTCAAATGTCGGGGATATCCTCAA
Organism: Heterodera schachtii; assembly: GCA_023374025.1. Classification (NCBI taxonomy): domain Eukaryota; kingdom Metazoa; phylum Nematoda; class Chromadorea; order Rhabditida; family Heteroderidae; genus Heterodera; species Heterodera schachtii. The sequence continues at coordinate 4,458 of SIJG01000187.1, forward strand.
ATGTCGGGTCCTCAAAAGTCGTGTCCTCAAATGTCGGGATCCTCAAATGTCGGGATCATCAAATGTCGGGTCCTCAAATGTCGGGTCCTCAAATGTCAAATCCTCAAATGTCGGGTAGCCTAAAATACACCTCAAAAAACAAAAAATACACCCCTAAAAATCGACTGAAAAAAGAAAAATACACCCCTAAAAATCGAATTTTTGACTTCAGCCCCCTCCGAAACCAAGTGTCTGGCTACGCCCTTGAGCCCACCCTCATTATGAAAAATTTGAATAAAAATCATCATTTTCTTTTATTCTGTTCATTTGGTGATCTAAAGCCAAACGCAAAAGCTATTTTAGCATTTAAATGAATTCTTTCTTTATTTTTGCCTTGTTGCCATTGCTGCCTATTCTTTCATTTCATCACAGCAGTACATGAAGGAGCTCATGTATTGGCTATGTGGCTGTCGCGTTACGCTGATAAAGTTTCAAGCGTAAAAAAATGTTAGCACTTTTATCTTAATTTTTTTACAACAGGTAACAATCGAAAGGACATCAGATTCATTTGGCCGAACCCGGTTCTGGGCGAAGGCTTACGACCAGCTATTTTCGCGTCTCATCGCGTCAATTGGTGAGAAGTTGGCATGTAAATTTATATAAATACATATTTTTCTGGCTTCTCTATGCTCTGAATAGTAGGAAAAACACTTTCTTATTTTTGCTTGTGAACAAAAATATTTGGTGGATATTATGGACTTTTTTCTGACATATTTTCATTTTTTTGCACAATTTGAGTATTTTTATGGAAATTTTTGGAATCCTAAAAAACAAAAGTTGGGCAAATTTTAAATATTTTGGTTTTTTGTACATATATGTATGTATTTTGAACCTTTTTGTACATAGGTTTGACATCCCTAGTGAGAAGATTCTTTTTTTATAAGTAAAATAGTGATGGAAGTAATTTATTTTTTAAAACAGCTGGTGAGGAGGCCGAGATAATGTTTTTCGGTCAAGGCACTCCTTCTGAGGGCCTTAAAACCGACCGAGACGAAATGAACAACATGGCTCAAGCATGGGTAGTTCAATAATAAAACTTTAAAGTGCAATTGGTGATATCTCAACTAATTGCAAAAGCACGAAGGACATTTCGGGAAAATTTTGACACAGAGGAACTGCGTCAGTGTTTAAGAATGGTAAAATTGCTGCGGAAGAACTTGAAAGAAGAAGAACTTTATCTTACAATGAAATCTTCCAATAAGCCCTCGTGTAAACAATGAAAACTTCTACTCGGCCCGCCATTCAACCCTGCCAATGCAGTTGTGCCGTGAAGGGTAAACGCCACAACACCGAATTCAAATGTTTAACTTTGAGGCAGAATATTTTAGATTGAAAATGTGAAATCTCTCTTCTCTGATAATAATGCATTTACCGTATTTTCTCTAATTATATGCCCGTATCCATTAATCTGCCCGTCTCCAATAATGTACCCCTTTCGAAGTAGGTTGAAAAATAATCTCCCTGTCTCTTTTTATCTGCCCGGGGGGATAAATAGAATTTTTATTTTTTCGAAAAAAACTTTTTCTATTTTTATAAAAACAAATTAATACTAAATTTTCGTTTAAATGTGTAATAAATAGGGTTGTAAATTATATGCACTAAAAAACGCGAAATATGGACCAAAATATGGACAAAAAGCCCGAAATATGGACTAAAAATCTCAAAAATGCACAAATATGGACCAAAATATGGACTAAAAACTGCCAATATATATGTTGTTTTACAACCGTAGTAATAAACATGAAAAAATAATATAGAAAAATCATTTACTAAACCCGGTACCGGACCTAACGCTCACCCCCCTCAGAATGAAAATTTTTTTTGAAAATTCTTAGAATTCATTATTAAATTTAGAAAAAATCGACTGAAAATTTTTCAAATTTTTTCTTGAAAAATTTCTAAATTTGAAAATTTTTATATTCCCTTTAAAAGCGGCGTTCTGAATTTATTCAGAAAAATCACAAATATCTAGCATTTCTGGAAAAAAAAATTCTCCCGATTTCTTAATTTTTAAGCTTTATTCCATTAACATTGTCCAATCCTGAAGTGAGTTTCAATTTTCAAAAATTTGCATAAATTTCCCGGGCTTAAAAATGGAAAAAAATTTTTAAAATATTAAAAAATTCAAAATTTCTGAACCCAAAATAATGTTCATATTCCTATTTCAATATTTTTGGGGTTTTATCAATTTCTTTGTAAATATTGTGACATGCATTTTTCGAATTTTTCATGTAAATTAAAGAAACTTTTTAATGAAAATGCAATAAAATGATTTTTTTGACGCGATGACATTTTTTGGCGACATGTTCAAAAAAAATTTCAAAAATTTTCCACTAAAAAAAATCTGTCGAAAAACAATCTACCTGTTAGTCTGACCGTCTCTAATAATCTACCCCTTTCTGAGGGGGTTGAAAAATAATATACCCGGGCATATAAAAAGAGCAAATACGGTATATTCTCATGTTTAAGCAGATTTTATATTTTTGGATATCTGCAAATAGCCGAATTGTTTCTGGCACGGAACCGCTCAGTTGGGCCGGGACGTTTGGGCCGGCACGGTTGGGCCCCAGCATGTTTTTCCACTTAAGCTTTTTCCAAAACGTGACGGTCCAACCGTGCCGGCCCAACTGAGGTAGACCGTTCTGGCATTATTTTGGTGCGGTTTTGTGTTATTTCCAAAAATTTAAAATAAATAATGAGACGCCATAATACAATATTGATGAAAATACATATTGAATAATGAAAAATATGAAGAGCAAAAAATTTATTCAACTTTAAAAGAATATTTAAGTTAAGTTTTTCAAGAATTTTTTCTTATTCTAATTTTCCATAACAAATTTTTCACACAGACCCCCCTTCTTACGCATGCTAACAAAAATTAAAAATCCACCTATCCGTTTCCATAAAAATTTTTCATTTTAAGACAGAGTATTTGCCAAAACTCAAATTTTCCCTGGCGGCGCCTATCTTCGCCTCCTCACAACTTTCCTAAATTTTTGATAATATAATCAAAAATAGCGTCAAATTTTCAAAAATTCACCACTATTTTAACTGTTTTCGATTTCCAGAATGAAGCCATTTATGTTTAAAAAGAGCGCGCTTGTGCTGATCATCGTTGTGCTGCTGCTGCTGCTGATCATCGTTGTGCTGCTGCTGCTGCTGATCATCGTTGTGCTGCTACTGCTGCTGATCATCGGGGTTGCGCTCGCCATCGCGCTGCTGGTCACTGCTTCTGCTGAAAAAGAAACCAGCAAGAGCCCGCTTGATGTGCTGGACCCGACACCGTTCGGCACAGTGCGGTGTAAAGGATGCACGTCCATAACATCGACGGCATCCTCAACATCAACCACACCGGCACCGACGACGACGACAACGGCAAAGCCAAACGAAGAACACCGATCGGAGGCGATGCGGATTCGACGTCGCTGTTCAAGCTAGCTCTGGCCCTCGCTGCAGCCATTTTCTATTCGCTGCTGAGTCGCCGACCAGCCGACCATCCAAAGACTATTGGCTGCAGCCGACAGCAAAAGAGGTGTGTTTTAAATTTTAAATAAATTGATTATTGCTGTAAATGTAAACCACCAAAACGAAGATTTAAAAAGTAATAAGAAATAGGCAAAAAGGCACTAAAAAGTCATAAAAAGTCAATGAAAAACTAACAAAAGTAACTAAATAAAAAAACGCTTATTTAAAGAATGAATGGAAGTGCAAACAACACAAAAATGCTTATTTAAACGCAACAAAAAACTTTTTTGAGTGTTGGCATTATGCCAATTTTGTTTATTTTTTGCAGTTTAGACATTTCAGTCCTGATGTTCTGCGATTTCAGTACCGATCTCTTTGATTGACTTATTTTCTGGAATTGAAAAAAATTTTCAAAAAAGGTGTGGTACCATCGGCAGTATTACCCAAAGGCATTAAAATCTAAAAAGTAGGAAAAAGACAAATAAAATATAAAACTGTATGTTAGAAGCATCCGATAAAGTGCAGAAAGTCTGTAAAGTTATTTTAATGCATTAAAGCAGCGAAAAAATCATTTAAAGGCACCGATGATGGCACTGAGACCGCAAAACATCGCGGACAATGGCAGAAAGCCACCGGCCAAAGGCATCAGAAAAACGGCACGCCAGCGAACGGAGTTAGAAAAAGTCGGAAATGGTTTTTTAACAATAATTATTCAAGAAAACAACAGTGGTTCGCCAGTGCCACCGGCAATTCCATCGCCACTTCCGGCAATACCATCTGCACATCCATCGGCAACGCCATCTTTGCCAATTTCGGCCTCGAGTCCGCTTCTCCCCCGGAGTGCCGCCGCCTCGTCTTTAACTTTTGTGAGCAAACAATGCAAAACACATTTGAAATTTTTTTTATGTCCCATCTATTTTTAATTTAATGCCTTTTTTATCCAGTGTATTTTTATTGTATTAACTAGTTTTTGCCTTTTTCATATATTGTCATTTAGAGACACTCTCATCCGATTTGGAGTGTAATCGACGACATTTCCGATTCCCCGCATTGTGTTGAAAAGGATAAATTCTACCAATGAACCACGATTTTTCCAATTCGATGATTCTCCTTTTCGCATGACGTGTGAATTGTGTCTTTTATTCATTTGTTGTAAAAAGTGAAATAAAATTCTTTTTCAATTATGGTCGAATGATATTGGAAATCATTTTGAAATTTCAATAATTTTCTGTGATAAGCGTAAAAAAGTGAAAACATGTGAACAAAAGTTGAGGAAGAATTGAGATGAATCGGAACCGGAAGAACGAAACAATAAAAAAATGAGAAGGAATTTTAGATACATACACAGTATTAGATAATGAATTTTGCAGTTATTTTGGGTTTAATTAGGAAGAGGTGAAAAAAAAAATTAGATAAAGAAAGAATTAATGTGTTATTATTATTATTAAAAACTACAAATGAATATAAAAAAGTAAGATCCTGCGATAAATACTAAGTATTATATCTCCTGAAAAAGCCTCTGATAACTATCTTCAATAAATTTAAAGAAAATTATTTTAATGATAGAGAACAGGCAGGATCTGATCATTGAAGAAAAAGAGACAAACGAAACGGAAAAAATAGGAAAAGTTACAAAACGAAAGGAAGTGAAAGAATATGGAGGAAGAAGGCACTTCAAAACGATCAAATTTAAGTGCAAAAATTGAGCCGTTAAAAGCCAAGCAAAACGAACGAACGGACAAATGAACAAAAAAAGAGACAAATGAGCGAAAATGACAAAAGAAACAACAAAGCTCATCACAACAGGAAGAAGGCACTTCTAACGGAGAGAACGGCGCAATTGCTGCGGGGGCGAGCGCAACGCATCGATCGACAATTGTCCGGTCCACCGGTCGAAAAAGGTGTCCAACGCGGCCGAATTGTCTGCAAACATTGAAAAATGAATTGAGTTGTCCGGATCCTATTATTTATTCCAAAAATAGCTCTTTCTTGTGCCAATTCTATTGCTTTTTTCGATTTTCTTTGGGTGTCCAATTTTTAGAATTAGGAGGGATGGATGCCACACATCCGTGGTTAATGGCCCTCCCCCCCATAATTTTTTAATAATGCTCGCCCGTCGGGGCAACGTCACGAATGAGATGGGCCACGCCGAACATGTCCGAGTTCTCGGAATTGCTGCGAAATGGAGAACGACGGAGATGTTCACGTTCGGAAGAAGCATCCAACTTCAAACTTTTGTTTAGTCATCGACCCATTACATTAAAAAAGGGAGGAGGGGGGGGGGGGGGTTCAACCAGAATTTTTGCGAAATGATCCAGCCATAAAATTGACGACCTTTTTTTTTTGCTTTTCAAAAAGTAACGCAACCACACACCTTGTGAAATTTTCGTGACACTTTGTTGATTTTTTAAAATTTTTGCTTGTGGTCTCATAATGGGAAAGTACCATGAACTGATTGCTGTCCATAATCTTTGTAGTCGCCTCATTGCTACCAACGGCCACTTGGCCAACCAACTGCTGACGAAGCATTTCCAGGTGTTACAACAGGTCGCCGAGTTGGACTCCGCCACCAGTCGACGCTTTGGCATTTTTAGCGGCAGTTCCCTAGGTTTGACAATGAGGGAAAAGGAAATGCCAAAGACTGTGTTGGGCAACTGTTACCTCCTCCCCCACTTCCATCGGAGTTTGAGCGGGCGTTTTCATTGCGTCCGAAGGAGAGCGACGACTCTGCTGCTGATTTTGTTGTCCATCTTGAGCACCTAACAAACAAAATCAATTAGGACATACAAAAAAATTATGAAATTCGAACATTTGCCTTACGTCGGTTGGTTTCCTGACAAATCGGGCAATTCCTGCTGCTGCCTTTGCTGTGCGCCTTCCGATCCAGAGCCGAAAATGGCCAAAATATATACAATCGATCCGAAAGAATTTTTTTGCGGAAACCAATCCCTGAAGACGGTTGCTTCTGAAAATATCAGACCGGTCCGGTTCGGCACTTTTGGAAATCTCGAACTCTAGTAATCAGCGTATTTTTCCACCCCAGTAATTTCGTCGGGACCACAATTCTAGACAATTGTCCAAAAAATGAATTGGACCTGAGTTCAGGAAAAGCCAAGTCCAACTTTACTGAAAATTAAACCTTCTTGACAAGATTCTGCCCAGCAATGTCATCTTGCGCAATGGCAGCTTAATGCCCTGTCTTGTTGAGTTTAGCCAGACGCAACTGTTCTTTTGTTGCCATGACTGGCTGTTTTTGAAATTTGTTTGACAGAAAAATAACAATTCTGAATGATAAGTATAAATATTTTTCAATATTTTTTTCAATTTTCGGGGTTGCTGATCACGAATATGACATTCATTTGCACCAATTTAGAACCCGAATTCGAACAAAAACTCGAATTCAAAATTTAAAAAATTCTCACTTTTGTTCATAATTGTTCGAATTCGGGTTAAAAATTGGTCAAATGAATGTCATATTCGCAAAGAAAGATGAGGAAAGTGTTTGAAAAGTTATGCCGAAGAAAGACTAAGAAATGCTATGAAAATTTATGCCAAAAGAAATGCCATGAGACAAAAAAAAGAGAAAATGCCAAGAAACTATGTCAAAAGATAATGGCATGAGACAGGAAGACGAAGAAAATGCTAACAATTTTATGCCAAAAGAAAAAGCCAAGAGAGAAAAATGCTAAGTGTAAGTAAATGACAAAAAATGCGAGGCCGCGAAGCGGCCGAGCCAGTCGATTTCATCTTTCATAAACAAAACCAAACATTTCTAATTTTCAAATGCATTTTTAACGCCAAACCACAACGAAAGGCCAATTTTCTCGTGTGATTTTACCGGTCAGGGTCGTTTTCGCGCCGCCGTTTTCGCGCCGTCGTTTTCGCGCCGCCGTTTTCGCGCCGTCGTTTTCGCGCCAGGTTCATTTTCGCGCCGTCGTTTTCGCGCCGTCGTTTTCGCGCGGGGGTCGTTTTCGCGCGGTTGCATATATGTAAAATAAATAGGAGTATGTATTAAAGAAAATTTGTTTTTCTGATCAAATAAATATAACTCCCAACTATTCTGATCAGTGATCAGGAATCAGAAAACAAATTTCAGTTAGGACATCGCTTATGGCCGCAGAATCCCTGCGTATCTGGCATGCTAAGAAGTGGTCAGGTTCGGATTCACCCGGAGTAAAAGATTTTTTGTTTTTTTTGGTGGATTTCCACACCTAATATGTCGATTATATTAAGTTTTAAAGTGAATTTTTACCAAAATTATGACAACTTCGTCCCACAAAAAGATCATAATTATGCCAATGCCAATTTGAATCCCGAAAACATTATCTGTCGCCAATTTTTTGATTGGCAACGAGAAGGCGGGT
>SIJG01000187.1:15750-40162 GCA_023374025.1 Heterodera schachtii
TTTTCAAATTAAATTTAACTTGATTTATAAAATAATTGCAGTTTTTAATAATTTATGAAAAATGCAGTAAATTTTAAATGAAAAAGAATTATTAGAAAAAAGATAAATAAGAAATTTTTAAAATAACAATAAGTTTCCTAAAAGAAACATTAGTAATACGATTTAAAATATGAATAAATTTACGTGAAAAAATTGTATTTTCCTATAAAATTGCATTAAAGTGCAAAAACACAATCGAAATAAATTACTCATAAACTAAAATAATAGCATCCGAAATAACCAATATTAATTTAATAGAATAATTTAATAATTTAGAACTTTTACTGACAAAATTTTAAATAAACTCCTTTCTGAGTTCACTGTAAGTTGTTGATCGACACCAAGAACAAGCTCCTAACACCAAGTAATTTACAATTAAATTATTTTAATCAATTAAAAGAAGCGGAATTAAAAAATAAAATAAATAGCAAAAAATAAATAAATAAATAATTATTTTTAATGCTAATATTCCGAAGAAAATTAGTAATTTCAAAAATATTTTCATAAATTTCAATGTCCCTGAGCTTATTCAACAAGTGGTGCAAAATGCACGACTTCAGGAAAGTCGTACACAGATCATCCACCACTCCCGCTCTTCAATTGTCAACTCCTGAAAAAAGGGCACGGTATTGGATTATGCATGATGTAATAACAGAAAATATAAAAAATATATATAAATAAATAATAAATCTAAACAGTTTACAAAAACAGATGTTGATTTTACTAATTTACATAAATAATTCATTAATTAGAAAAAGATTACGTTGATACCACAAGGAAATATGCATGGTCGCATTTTCCATTGCATGCCCATGAGAAAAAAGAAAACTGAAATTCTAAATAAATAAGGAAAACCAATAATTCAAATTTATAAATGGATGAAATTGTTACATAAATAAAAAATCGAGCTTTTTTAGACAAAATAAATGCAATGATATAAAATGATTCGCTATAAAATAAGTCAAATAAAAATAAGCAAAAAAATTTTACGACTTTATATAAAAGCAAATGACCTTTTTACAATATTCTCCATATAAGTTGTGAAAATAAATATATCTTACATTTTATGCCTCGAATAATAAAAAATGTGAAAAATTAAGAATAAAAACAATAACTATAAATAAAAGATAAAACAATCGATTATTTTTTAATGATTAAGAAGATATAAACTAAAACCTTAATTTAATGTAAAGCTTTGACAATTTAAAACAAAAGCACTCGGAGCGCTTGGAACAGAAATGCTCTTCACTATCATGAAGTTTTAATATTACAGTTTTTTTAATGGGTGTTGGAAAAGGTCAAACCCACCAACAATGATATCAACAGATCGGCTATGAAATTTCATTCGGTTATATATTTAAAAAAAATGAAATCAAAAGAAAATTATATTAAAAATTTAAGTATAAGGATTTATATAAAAAAACTAAGTTTATTTTTAGAGTTAATTATCAAAGTTAAACAAAATTTTATTACCATCACATTTTTTATTCAAAACTTCAAAAAGCATGCGTATAAAGAGAAAATAATTAGATAATTTTTTAAATATTTTTCTTGCCTTTTTTAAATAAATTATTTGTAGTTTTAAAAAATTATTATTTAATTTTTTATACCATTTGAAAAAATTGATAATATATCTGTACTTTTAAATAGCAGCAAAAAATGAATTGAGAAATAATTTCTTAAAACTGATAAAGAAAGAAAATATTAAGAAATTAATTGTATTCCTAATTAGTTTACTTCTAATTAATTTACTAGTTTTTTTAGTGATTAAAAATAGCCGATAAACACAAAATAAATATTTAAAATAAATAATTAATATTTTATTTTATGCTTTTATAATAAAATTCACAAATTAAAGTAATCAAAAAGTTGAATAAATACATAAAAATAAAGATTTTTATAAATAAGTAATGAAAACTATTAAAATATCAAAATATTTAAATTTAGAAAATTAAAGGTGATTTTCAAAAAACTAAAATCAAAAATAAAGAAAAAAAAGTTTAAAACATTAAAGAATTTAGATGCAAAAATATCATGAAAAATAAATTTTTACAAATACATATTAAAAGAAGAACTTCCGAGAGCGTGAATAGAGACTGCTTGGCGTCAACACAAGAAGTCAAGATTAAAATAAAAAAATAGAAAGTATATTAAAAATATTGATAAAATATAGATTCAAAAATATGTAACAAGTATTGAGAACTTTTTTTGTTTTGTATTATTTCCAATAACAAAAGAAGAACACCAAAATTGATTTTATTATAAAACTAATTTTTCGTTTAATCTTTATAAAATCTGATTTTAAATTAAATACAAAACCTTGAAAACTTGAAAATAAATCAAAATAGATACCAAAATATATATGAAATACAAAAATATATTTGCTATAAAATATATAACCAAGTTATAAAATCACAAAAATTAAAAAAAAATTTTAATTATGAATTACTTTGTAAAAAATAATATTACTCTAAAAATAATTTTGATAAAAAACCTAAGCAGAACTCAATTGCTGTGAACTTTTAGTATTATAGAGCCAATTGATTACATTAAATGGTAAATTAATTAAAATCTCAAAAACTATAAAATTGAACCTTTTTATAAAGTACATAAAAATCAAATAAAACGGCTTTGTAATCTGAAAGCTAAAAGAGAATAACACCGATTTATTCGTGGAAAGGTTTATGTCTACGGAAAACAAGAATAAAAATTATATTTGAATAAACAAATTTGCTCTGCATAAATTTAATGGCCTTAATAAAATATAATATCAGAAAGGCATTAAATTTTTTATTAATTAAATAAGTACTAAAAAGGCTCTATACCAATTTTTTATAACGAAAAAAATAAAAAACCAAAAAAACATTAAAAAAATTTATGATGAAATGATGGAGAATCCAAATGGATTATGAACTAAAATTAATTCAGTAGCATGAAGTATTTATTAGAAAAAAGCTTTAGGAAAGATGCAATTTTATTTTAAAATAAAAATGGAGCTTAAAAAAATGTCATCATCTGTTTAAAAAAAAATATGCTTCAAAAGGATAAAATAAAAACAAATCAAAAAATCAAGATTTTTTATCTAAAATAATGAAAATAACTAAATTTAATACGAATAAAAAATTGATTTTCAAAATAAATATAAAACAAATATTAGCAATGTAATTTTAAAAAATTATTTTTATAAGGAAGCTAACTTCAAAGAGTGGAGAGAGAGAATTCTGGACAATTGTTAATATTATTATGAAGTTTTTCATAATAAAAAAACAAAAGAAAAGAAAGATAATTAGTTGTCTTATATACAATAACAAATGAAGAACACTAAAATTGATTTATTATATATAAAACTAACTTTGCGTTTAATATTTATAAAATTTGATTATTAATTAAATACGATACCTTGAAAATAAATAAAATAAATTACAAAAAATATATGTTTGAAATACAAAAATTATATTTGCCAATAAAATACAACCAAATTATATTATTTATGGTAAAATAGTCACGGTTAAAAAAGCATAAATTCAAGGAATTGTTTGTAATTATAAATGGGTATTAAAAATGAACTTAAAAAATGTCCGGGAATTTTTTCGCATAATATAGTTATGATTATTTTTTTTTTTTTATTCGTTTTCATTTCAAGCATCAAAAATAGAAAAAAGTTGGTTTTATCGCATTTTAACATTTTATTTCCTATTAAAAAATATAAAAATTCATTATTCTTTATATTATTTTAGTATATTACTTTGTCTAATTTTATAATTATTTTACTTTTCCTTTTTTATACAATTACTTTTGCTTTTAAATTCTAAAATTTGAAGTCACTTAATATTATTTCCTGTCCTTGGCGACAAATCATCTCCGTCATTTCCGAGAATTGCACATCCTCCGAAGAAATTAATTTGATTTGGCTTTGTTACTTTTTTTAATATTCTTATTTTTAACTTACAAAAAGTCTTAAGAACTGAATATCATTTTTTAATTTATTGTATAGGCATATGGTATTTCTTTGTGTATTTTTTTTACTCAAAGGTTGAAACTTAGACATTCTTTTCTCTTAATATATTTTTTTATTACTCAATTTTTTTTTTGTTATGTTACAATTTTTTATTAAATGTGCATTTGGTGCTTTGTTTTCATATTCCATCTTTTACTAATTTTATATAATGAATTTATTCATATAATTTTAAATTTCGCTATTGTTTGCCTTTAAATATAGCTGTTAGATTGTTTCATTGATAAAAGCATGCATGTAAAATATATTTAGCAAAATAATATTCATTTTTTTTTGCGTTTTCAATTATTATTTTTTAAGTTAATTATAAAACATTATGTATTTAAATAAAAAAGCTTTGAGCTTTAATTTTCATAAATTTTTGCTTGGCGACAAATTGGAGAGTAGGCAATCTGATGTACATCGTGAAGAGTTTCTTTATTAAGTTTTTGGTTTTACTTTTAATAATTTTTTAGAATAAGAATAGATATCCATCTTTTTATTTTTCAGATTATGTACTATAAATCCGCGAAGATTTTTGTTTAATGAAAATTTAAATACTTTACCATTTGTCTATCACCGTATTTTAGATATGAACTCTAAAAAAATTTGAAAAATTTGCTTACGAATTAAATAAAACTTAAGCATTAATCTATTACTTTTTATCTGAAATATATACATTAGTTTAAATGCATAAGTTTTCACATTTTTTTTGTTTATTTTCATGTATGCTTTTAATTTTTTTGGTGCTGTTAGTTTTCGACAGTGGTGATCTCGACAGTGTTGGTTTCGACAGTGATTGATTTCGACAGTAAAGTTTGAAACATGGTTCTTAGTGTTTTTGGGTTCGCTGATTACGAATCTGACATTTATTTTGACCAATTTCGAGTACCGGACGCGGACTCGAACAAAAAGTCGAAAATTCAAAATTATCAATTCATTTTTTTGTTCGTATATTTATAGAAGGGCGATTTTTGGTATTGTTATTTTGATTAATTTGGGAATAAAACAAATAAATATCAAAATTTTTAATTTCGACTTTTTGTTTGAATTCGCGTTCGGGATTAGGAATTCGCCAAAACGTAGGCCGGATTCGTACTCAGATACATAGAAGAGGTTTTTCGATTTTTGAATTCTATTAGAGCCTGCAGATTTGCACCTTGGCACACAAACCCGGGATTAATTAATAGATTTTCTTTGTATATGCTAATTGTATATTAATTTTAATTCATATGTATGTACAATAAATTTGTATAAAACCAATTAAAAGGTACTGTCGAAATCAACTACTGTCGAAACCAATCACTGTCGAAATCAATCACTGTCGAAAACACCTGGTACGATTTTTTTATTCTTTCTGATTTTTATAAACTATCGTCTGAGCGAACCGATGAATGGGTGCTATTTGATTTCGACAGTGAGTGATTTCGACATTGATTGATCTCGACAGTGAGTGATTTCGATAGTGAACTATTTCGCTTTTTTTCACTGTCTGCGTGTGATTTCGACAGCAAGTGAATTCGACAATGAGTGATTTCGACAGTATCAGAAAAATTGTGAATTAGACAGTGATTGATTTCGACAGTACCAAAAATTTTTAAAAAACACGAGTATATGAAAAATTGGAGGCGAAAAATGATAAAAATTCGAAAATTTAAATTTCGACTGAAAATTTGCTGATTATTTTTTCTCTATGTACAACAAAATTTTTTCAAGTCGCTTGATCAGACTGCTCAAAAAGGGGCTGAAAAAAGACTTGACTCAAACATGAAAAACAACTTATAGTTCATTTAAAAATCTGAGTTTATTCACGCTTGCTTATATTTTTATCCTGATCAAAACATTCTTTTACACTAATTTGATCAGATCACTCCTTCATGGTGATCGGGAGACCACAAAAATGTTGAAAATAGTGGAAATTTCGAAAAAAAATCCTAGGAGGTTGGGAAAATTTCCAAGGAAAATTTCGATAAGCTCATTTTTAAGAGAAGAAAATTACTACCGAATTTTCTTGAATGTCGGGCTACGATTTGTACATAAAAGTTATACCTGGTTGAAATAATGGTAAAATTATAAAGGAATGGTGACAGGGAGAGCAAAATCACGAACCCACAGACCCCATCGAAGATTTTGAAAACCGGGATCCTTTGATTTATCTTTGAGCGTGCTCATATCACTTAATTTTCGGCTCCAATTTTTCATATACTTGTATTTTTTAAAAATTATCAGTACTGTCGAGATCAATCATTGTCGAAATCACATAGCACCATTCTATACACCCCTAAGAAATGATCTAAAAAAATTCAGAAAATATAACTTTAAGGTGAAAATTTTCTCAAAAATTGTTCGCCAAAATTTTATTATTTTTGCTTAATAAAAAATTTTAATCCCTTTCCTTTTTCATGCCTTTTTTCAATTTTTGATGCCTATTTTAGTGCACGAGCTTTAGCCATAACTTTGGGGCCGGCGGTGCCGATGGCACCGCCGGAATTTTTTTTGTAGTTTTAATGCTATTTGTTAGCAGACTTTGTCTAAAAAATGACCAAATTTTGGGCTTTAAGAAAGGATTGCTTTTTGGTGAGCCGGCGGTGCCGATAGGCGCCGCCGGGGAAAAATTTTAAGGATTTTTAATGAATTTTGTTAAAAAAATGGCCAACTAATCCGATCTCTAGTTCGAAACAAAAAGAGACTATAAAATAATATGTCCTTGCCAGCCTAAAAGAAGAATTTTAAATAGTTATTACTTATGTATAAAATTTATTTTTTTTTAGCATAATTTTAATATACAATTAAATATTAGCTTGAATGTGATTTTGAAAGAATTAAACAATTTCTAAATTCATTACATAACTATTTATTAAAGTGATTTAAACCTTTTACAATAGACAAAAAAACATATTAATTAAATACTTAACTAATAAAAATATAATTAGATGTAATAAAGAAAATTGCAATAATAATAAGTTATCAACGCCGCAATTTCTCACTTAATAATTTTTAATTCAAAGAAGTAAACAAACTATATGCTTAGTCAATTAATTCAAAACAAAAAAATCATCACCAAATTATAACAATTAAAAATATTTTTGCAAAAAACTAAATTAAAAAAAAACAAAAAAAAAGGTAAAAAAAATGCAGAAAAAAAAATTAAAAAGAAAAAAAAACTTGAATTGATCTAAAATGAGCATAATGAATTAAAAAAGAAAAAATAAAGCCATGAGTTACCTAATTAAGTAAAGCCTAAAAGCATTGATGTAAGTAACTTAAAAAAGATAATTCAAATTTGTATCATCTATTTCGAAGATATGATTTTTAATTTTTAATAGATTTTATGCATAAAAATTTATGTGATTTTTTGTGATACTTTTATTCATGAAATATATCTTAAATCTTTTTAAAAGAAAATAAATAAATTAAAAAATTTTAGACACCATTTAATTTATAGTTCAACAAGATCTGAATAAAAAATATTCATCAAGCACTCAACACAAACCTGCGTTTCCTATGTGAAAACAGTACATTTGAAACCAACATAAGAAATGAAACATTACATAGAAAACAATATAGAGATATAAATTAATATTATATATTATCTAGATATCGAATAAAATTTACAATACATTAAAATTTATGAAAAGAAAATAAGAAAATCAACTATAATGGTGATTGAAAAATAAATTAAAAAGTCAAATCATAAATTAATAAAAAGAAATTTAAATTCTTTATAGTATAAATTTTAATTTTACAACATATAATAAAAAATATAAAAAATATGTAATGAATTAATAGTAAAAGCGATTCAAATTTCTGTATATTAAACCCAGAGAATTTAACAAATAAAAATAATTTTAAAAATACGGTTAATTATTTATTTATTGAACTTTTGATTAAAATAATTAATAATACAAAATTTTATATATATTTTGTAAGTAATTAGGAGGACGGAATTAAAATTGTTTTTTTCGAAGCAGTTGAAGCAATCGCAAATCGCCTTACAAAAATGAAACTGGAGGTTGATTGGAATAGAAATGAACGCGTTTTTTGAACTAGTACAGTAATATCTTTGAATTTTTAAAAAAAAATAAAAGTTTTCTTGACAGTCCTTTACAAGTATGAAAGGAGCGCAAAAACGATAAATAAAAATAAAACCAAATAAATATAACAAATTGAAACAGTTAGTTATAATATAATACATTAAAAGTGCAACACAATAGCAATTAATTTAGCAAAATTAAAAGTTAACAAAACGAGCATTCCGGGACCATTCAAAAAGATTTTTTTTCTACAAATTACAATAATTCGCTGTTTTATTTGTATCAATTTGAAGCCCTTTCTTTCAGTGCTAGGTCGTTCCACAAAAGAGCTCAGTGTGGGCGTTCAACAAAAAAGCTTAGTTATTGATAAAACAAAATAATAAATTTAATTATTGGATTGACAGAATCCACGTATGAGATCAATAACCATCAATAAATATAATTTGGGCTACCACTGAAAATGTAAAATTAATACGATGAATTTTATATGTTTATTACAATTATAATTTATTATAATTTAGAAAAATGAACTCTATTTTTTTTCTTATTTCTGTTTGAGTTTCCTACCGCTACTAATTCCGGTTTTGAAGAATTTATAAAAAATCACAAAGCTATAGAACTTGTCAAAAGCTATCAAAATAAAGAATTTAAAACATTAAAAAAAACTTCATTGAACAAAAGTGTTAGTAAGCTTAATTTATTTAATTTTAATATAAAATTTTTTACTTATTAAATTGGGAACAAGAAGAAGGTCGACCAAGTGTTTTTATTTAAAATTCTTTGAATCATTACGAGGTGATCGTCGATCTAATTAAACTTGTGATCAATTAATTCGCTATTTTGCGAATAAAAAATTATAAAATCTATGCATGAAATAGAAATAAAAAAAAGTAAAAACTTGTAAAAATAAAATCAAAAATGAAAAAAAAACAATTAATTCTAAAAAAACAATAAAACCTATAATTTTTTCACCTTTAACTAAACAAAAAACAATAATAAATAACAAAAACAATTAAAATTATTAAATCAATCAAATCAAATCGACAAAAACTAAAAAAAAATACAAAGAAAATTAGCACCTTATCAAACAAGAATTTACATAACAATGTTTTATTCAATTTAAAAATAAAAAAGTAGAGCAAGTAATTTTATTTTATTATAGGGGCCGGCGGTCGTTGACGCGCTTCTTTTCTTCGACACCATGCAGTTTGTTTCATTGAGTTTTTAAACGAGACAACTATGCAAGAAATAAAAAAATTTTATTTAATGAAAAAAAACATTTTCATAATATATAAATAATAATTCACTTAAAGGAATTAATATACATTATTAATAGTGAAAATATTGATTCTATTAAAAAATATATGAGTATTATGAAATAAAATTATTTTACCAAAGAATCTTAAACGGGAAACAATCATATAAATTGCATCAATAAAGACCTTAATTCACCGCCGCTCTTAAATCGCGACATATACAACGTTCTTTTCGAGTCGCTGTCATTTGTCTAATTAATTATTTATTATAATAAAGAATATTATAAATTATTAACTTTTTGATAAAAAATAGAAAATACAAATCAGTAATAAAGCAAGCAGCTTTTAATAAATAAAATTCATCGAATGGACAAAAGACTAAAAAATTACAACAAAAAGTAAATATATTTTTTAATGGGTGCCAATGGATTTAAAATTGATTATTTAACAGAAAAATAGCGATAAAAATTATTACGAAAAATTAAAAATCTTTTTTAAAGCTATACTAAACTTATTGTGCCAAAATATAAAATAGAATATTAATTAAAAAATTTTTGTCATGGATAATAAATTCAAAAAAAAATGTAAACAAAATTTAATCATTTGCTCTTTGAAAAAAAAACAGTGACTAATATGGGGAGTATGTTTGCAAGAGAATTGGAAAACAATTTAAAAGAATTTAAAATTTATATTAAAAAAGGTCACTAAAATTTAATATAAAAACACATAATAATTAAAATAATTATAACAATAATGCTTAATTATACTAAATAAGGTTTTCAAAATTAAATTTTAATATTATCCGAAAAATTTCATTTAAGCATTTTAAATTTAAATGAGAAAATGAAAGATAATGAAAAACTGAAAAATTTAAAATATAATGCTTCTTTAAATATTTGATCTTTCTATTACTATTTAATTTTTAATTCAAATTTCGAAAAAAATAGTATAAACAATTTTAATGTAAGGTTTACAAATAAACACAAAGAATTTAAGAATTTATACAAAATATATCATCATTCATGAAAAAAAAATATTAAAAATAAAATTCAAGAAAAGCATTATTTTGGGTTACTTTTGAAAGGTTAGCCCTTTTTAATGCCAAATTGGAATTCTCCTCATTAATAAAAATCAAATATTTTTGCCAAACTTGTGACGGAAAGACAATTAGCGAAATCCTACTAAATAATCCGGTACCACAGAACATGTAAGAAGGTTGATGATTATTGTTAAACAATGAAAAATTAACAATCAATTAAATTTTAAATGACTGATTCGCTTAAACCCTTTATAATAATGTATATTATAATTAAGGGCTTGTTAAATTTTTATACACTAGAATGAGAAAATAAAATAGAATTTAATTTTTTTTAAGTTTAAAAAATTATTAAATAATAAATAATTTAATTAATTTTTTAAATAATAAATTATTAAATAGATTAAAATGAATAAAATGAAATGAAAAACATAAATTTTAAACAAAAATTTACCACGAATAAAAATTCCATTTGCGCTAAATGTCACCTAAAAAATAGTTATAAAAAAGAAATATAATCAGTAAAAATATATTGAAAAGTTAACCATTGAGTTCTTTAAGCATATTATAATCTTTTTTTATAAGAGAATTGTTTAAACTAACCAATGATTAAATGCTTATACCGTATATGCTCTAATTATAGCGCAGTCTCTATTAATCCCGCAGTCTTCAATTATCCCCCCCCCTTTCTGAGGAGTTTAAAAAATAATCACCCAGTCTCCATTTATCCCCTATGGGGGATAAAGAATTTTTATTTATCAGACCATGTTTTCAAAGAAACAATAGCAAAAAACTTCGACACAGCACCTTGCAAATGATGTTACACTTCCTTCTAATATTTTTTTATAAAATATGATTTTTTAAATACAAAATTTTGTCAAAAAATTTGGATGAAATTTTTTGAAAATTCCAATTTTAAGAGTGTGTTTTTTTTAATTTTCGGTCAATCTTAGGGGGTGTATTTTTTTGAAAATTGTTTAGGTCGATTCTTAAGAGTGTATTTTTTGGTTTTCTTGTATATTTGCTTTTTCCACAAAATGTCGGAATATTGAAAAAATAGGTGACAAAATGCAAAACAATGGCAAGAAAATATTTAGAGGTCAACATCCAATTTTTTTTAATGGCGAAACTCCAAACTAGTGATTTCTATTGCTGAATAGTGGCGCTAAAAACAAAACTTTTTGAAAAAGAATTTGTTTTTGTGCATTTCTCATCAAAAAAAAGCCGCAGAAAAATAGTTTAAAAACTAAAATCCGGGCTCTAGTCATTAATAGGTGTCTGAAAAAAATATTTGGGTTTGGGGTTTTTCAATATTTTAAAAATATTTTAGCATTTTTTAAATTTTTCATGTAAAATTCAAAATTTTTCACTATACAAATCAGTCGAAAAATAATCCCACAGTCTCTAATTATCCCCCTTTTCTGAGGAGGTTGAAAATAATCGCCCATGGGTTATAATTAGAGCATATACGGTAGATAATTACAAAAAATAATAATCAAGTGTATACATTTACATAAATTCCATCATATCTTTTATGCAAAAGAATCAAAAAAGGAAGAATACTTGATGAAATCATGAAAATTCAAAAAAAGTTGGAAATAATAAAATGCGCAAATTGTTGCAAAAATTTGAATGGGATTAAGGTATAAATATCTAAATGTATACAAATAAAAAACAAACAATTGTAAAATCATAGAAAAATAAACCTTTTAATTGAAATTAACATGGTAATAATTAAAATTAATATTAGAAAAAGATAATTTGATTTAAAAAAATAAAATGTTATTATTAACATTTTTGTCATTTGAAACTCCAAAATTACCGCAGCCAGAACCGCTCATTCAAGAGCATCCATTTGAATAACAAAGGCCAGGGAAATCATCCATAATATAAACAACTTCGAAAATTTTTACATAAAAACTATATCTAAAAACTAAAATAAATGGAATAATAAAACTACAAAATACAAATTTTAATTTAATAATTTTTCACATATGATTGATCTTTTTTATATTATTACTTGTAGAAATTATTTATATTGTTAACAGAAATAAAGAAACTATTTAAAAAAACGGGGAGAATACTTGAGGAAATTATGAAAAATTCGTAATAATTCAATTGGTTCGAATGAGTCTGAAGGAAATTTTGAATTTAAAAACCGATAATTATTCATTGGCATTAAAACCTTATATTTATACATGATTAAAAATTAACAGATAAAATATAATTAATAAAAAATTCAAATGAAAATAAAATTCTATTAGTTTTGCAATAAAAAATAAAAATTTTTCTGAGAGGCTGTCAAATTCATTTTGTACATCGATGTCTCAAAACAAAATCAAAAAAAACAGTTCACATAAATTTTAAGATCTCTTTTAGCTCATTTATAGCTACAATTAAAATGATAATATGGTAGTATTAAATTAATTAAAGACACTTACAAAATATAACAAATTAAGAAAGTAACCTGCTTTTGTAACGAAGTGACATTTATTATAAATTTAGGGCGATTAAAATTTATTTTACGAAATAAATAATTACCTTTACAATTTTTAAATTGAGAAATGTTTTTAAATGTAAATATTTTATAATTTTGTAAATCGTAGTCATATTTTGCATAAATACTGAATTTATTAAATATATATAATGTGAATAGCCTAAATAAAAAAATTTACTTAAAATAAAAATCAAAAGAAATGTAATTGTTTGTTTTTGGCCCGCGAAAAGCAAATCAACAAGTGTTATCGAGAAAACGAGAATAGTAAAACTTATAAAAATTTATAATTAAAATAAATTTTATTTAACAATTATATAAACCTGAAACAAAATTCAGTGAGTTACATAAAAGATAAATAATTCATAAAATTATTTTCTCAAATGTTGTGCAAAATTAGAAAACGCATGAAAATAATGGATGAGTTTGCGGTGGGTGATTGCTATAGATAATCAGATAATCTGAAGATTGTTATTCATTCCAGGGAATACAATAATTAAATAAAAATATAATTGATAAATAGATTAATAAAATTATTACTAAAATATGCAGGAATGCAAATATGACTTTCAAATTGAATGTGTTAATTTAAAATTGCAAGAATTATTTAAAAATGTATATATTTTATTGATTTTAAATTTGGATGAAAAAAGAATTAAAAAAACTTTTGTGAGGCTTCATATTTCTATGTTGATGTATTCAACAGAGAGCATGTGTAAATCAGATATATTGGAACAATGAAATATATATCAATATACTAATAGAGGAAAACCAAGAGAAGATAATATAAAAGCCATAAATAATTTGTCAGTTAAAGCACAATAAAAAAAGTTAAACAAAATAAAAACGAATTAATCAAATTATGAAAAATATGCAATTAACAGAAATTCAAAATATAAAAATCGAAATAAAGCATAGGCAAGGCAAAATAAAAAATATATTTTAAAAATATAGTCTAAGGATTATTATCAATAAAATATTTTAAATCTACTTTTATGACAGCACTCGTATCGCCCAAAGTCGGCTTCCAAGGACGGGTAGGTGCTAGGTCGAAGGACAAAAAGTGCAAATTTGCTAAATTTTTGACTAAATCCACTCATAAGTTTTCTTAGACACAACCAAATTGTAAAATCTTGATATCATAGGATAGCCCTTGAATTGCTTTATTTTTCTGCCAATTTTCAAAAAAAAATTATCTTGAAACATTTGATAAAATTTTCTGAAATTTAGCAAACTAATAACGCAATTCAAGGGCTATTGTATGATACCAAGATTGTATAATTTTGTTGTGTCTAAGAAAGTTATGAGTGGATTTTTTTGCCGGAATGAAATTTTAACGAATAGTTTTTTGTTTCTGTTGGTAATTTTCCTCACGCATATACACTTTTTTGCGGCGCGTTCTTTCCAAAGATCGGAACCGATAGGCGCCGGCAGAGAAAATTTTTTGAAAATATATTGTAATCGTTAACAGATAGATTTTACCAAAAAGGCGGATTTTGTGATTTTGAGATATGGCGATGAGCATTTTTTACTTTTCACAACACTTCTTGCGGGCAAATTTACATTTTTATTGAAATAATGCATAATGTAATCCAAATATCGTATAAATTTAAAATTGTCAAATTCATTAAATTATTTTTTTCATTTTTTAAATGCTCATTTTCAAGGCTTTTTGAACTCAAGGGTATTTTCAAATTTTAGAGTGAGGGGGTCCAAATTCCAAGACGACTTGCTATTCAAGGGCGAAATATATTATAAAATATCGCGAAAAAATAATATCTATTTTTAATCTTATTAATTGCGTTTTCAAATTCAAATCCACCTATTCACTATAACGATTGTCCATCTCCGTGGTGCGACTTTTGGGGATTTGCAACTTGGGGACCCGACATTTGGGGACCCGACTTTTAGGGACCCGACATTTGGGGATCGAACGTCATTTGGGGATCCGACATTTGGGGAACCCGACATTTGGGGACCCGACATTTGGGGATTTAAAAAAAAACAAAAAAAATATATTAAAAAATTTAATTTATGTCCAAAATTAGACACAAATAATTCCATTGTATTGCAAGAAAAAAAAATAATATTTTTTTAAATAACTCTGTTTCCGGACTCACCGCAAGAGAGTAGCATAATTAATTTAAAGCACCGCACAAAGTCACTCGAAAGATATAAAACAGAAAAGACGGCATTTTTTTCTGTACGCAATAGACAGAAAAGCCGTCTGGAACTTTTTGAATGCCCTTGACGAATTTCTGTTCCAGTTGGCCCTTGGGAAAGGCGTTTTTAAAAAAAAATTGGAAAGGGCTGTAATGTACATAAAAAATGTATTGTGATTTGTCTATTGTGTTGTGATTAGTATTGGCTCAAAATTATGCTACTTTCTTGTGGTGAGTCCGGAAACAGAGTTATTTAAAAAAATATTATTTTTTTTTCTTGCAATACAATGGAATTATTTGTGTCTAATTTTGGACATAAATTAAATTTTTTAATATATTTTTTTGTTTTTTTTTAAATCCCCAAATGTCGGGTCCCCAAATGTCGGGTTCCCCAAATGTCGGATCCCCAAATGACGTTCGATCCCCAAATGTCGGGTCCATAAAAGTCGGGTCCCCAAATGTCGGGTCCCCAAGTTGCAAATCCCCAAAAGTCGGGTAGCCGTCCATCTCAGCTCGTTGCCCGACTACATATATGTGGCTTAAAATAATAAAATTAAAAATTAACCATTGCGACTATTTGACAAATAATTAATTAGCATTTCGCCAAGGGGTTTTTTCCGTTTAGTCAAAAAAGCACTGGTACGAATAGAATCTGTTGGTAGATATCTTTTTTTAAATTGGCATTCTGTTTTATTTATTTTTTGTGATTCCTTCAAGAAAACTTTTCTCGTTTGGTTTCTTTTGAGTGTTCTTAATTTTTTATCATACCATGTATTAAAATCTTTCATATTTTCAAATATTTAAGCTTCTTAATGTCTTCCAAAAGCAAATATATCCAATATTTTAATTGCGACACAATTCCAAGCGGCAATTTATGGATTTGCCGTTCTGAATAATTATTTTAACCCAAAGAACACCGTACTGTTGTGGCCTGGTCTCTTCTAATATTAGTTTGACTTGGATTAATATTCGAAATCTAAATAGGTTTTTCTGTAAAGAAAATAATCACATTTTCCTTATAAAGAGAAGAATATTATGATACAAAATATAAAATAAAATCCATTTTTTTGGAAAAAATCAACTATCCTCAGCATGTGGGCAGGTCAACATGTTTTTATATAACGTTACAAAGATAATAAAAGTTGACAAAATAATTAAAAAAATAAAATAAAAATAATAAATGTGAATATAATTCGAGCAAATCTATTAAAAATCAAGTGTTAGTATTAACAGGTTGGCTTGATTTTTTATAGACACAAAAAATTATCATTATATGCAAATGTAAATAAACATAAATGCGAATTCATTTATAAAATTATTTTATTCGTTCCTAATTTAAAAAATTGACGTTTTAAAAATTGAACGAACTAAAACAAAGTTAAAATTTTTTGGGTATTTATTAAAAAAAATGGAAATTCGTGCCAAAATTTGCGCTTCTAAATAAACAATTCAAACATATTTTTAAAGATTTAATATGTTAAAATTTTTTATTTTGTAAATAAAATTTGCTAAATTTACAAAACCGATAATTACTTAGACAAATAAAAACAACCAATAAACTTGAAAATATTAACCAAAAATTTTACTGCGGAAGAATTTGACCACGAAAGAGTATATGAGGTTCTACACAAGAGAATAATTAAACTATACATTTATTTAACCCGTAAAAACAATTAATATCATTAAAAAATGATTTACGCACCCTCCCCACCAACAGAAAATAAAACTTTGCCATTTTTAAAATTCATTATTTAAAAAAATTTAAAACAGATTTAAATTATTTTATTGGTTAAGGTTTATTCTGCATTAAATTTATTTATGTTGCTTAAAATAAATTCAATAAAAAATTCAAAGAAAAAATAAATTTTTAATTTCAAAAAATGATTTCTTATAAATTAATATTCACAAATTATTATTAAATTTAATGAGAATAAAAAATTAAATTCACAGAAATTATTTATATAATTAAATAAAACAATAATTTCTAAACTTTTCGAGCATTCTACTCCCAATTTGATTATCGTTGCAAGGAATTTAATTACGAAGAAAATTTTATATATAAAGTATAGATAATACTATTTAATCTAAATGATTTGTTATGAACATTAGAAAATTAAAAAGGAAAAATGTTGAGAAATGAAATAAACTGTTTTCAGAGTATAAATTTTTGTCATTAGAAATTAATAAATGCTCGAAATAAAAAAGATTAATAAGGAAAATAATAAATTTAAAACAAAAAGTGAGTAAACATTGAAAAATAAACTCAGTATAACGCAGATTTTAAATAAATAAATTCAAATTGAAAATTTATAAAGAATATTTTTTTTAAATCTAAAACTAATAAACGAAATTGAAATTATTTTAAAATATAAGAGGGTGATCAACGACCAATGTTATACATATGTTATCAATAAATCGTTAATATTTAAATAAATTTAACATTGTAAAAAATTATTTTACATTGCATTTTCTAATTCAAATCACGCCATCAATGCTCAACAATCGTCCATTCAGCATGAGCTAACTGCGCGTACATATACTTATGTGCTTCGCAAAATAACAAATTAAAAATTAGCCAATGCGATTCATTTGACAAATAAAAGATTAATTTTGCATTTCGCCAAGGCATTTTACAGTTTATTGAAATAAATCGAATAAAATTTAAGCAAATAAATTTTACAACCACATGTGACTCAATTATAAAAAAAGAGACATTAAAAATATTATTTAAAAAATTCGTTTTTTAATTATATTTATTGCGCCCAAAAATTTCAGATAAAAAATGTAAAATGAAATATAACAAACTAAAAAATTGGAAATAAAATATTTAGATAATAAAAAACTAATTGGAAATGAAAATAAATATATGAATTTATGAAGATATATTACAACAGATAACAGATAAGAACAGAATGGTTAACGCAAAGTTTATTAAAAATAATGAACATAAAATGAATGTTACAAAAGAATATTAATTTATATAATTAAAAGTCATTTTATGAAATTATTATCCGATTAAGAAATGAGGAAACTAATACATTAAAGCAGTCTTCAAAAGTAGAACATTAAATTATCTAAAAAATAAAAATAGTAAAATCTATTTTTAAAATAATAATTAATTTATAATTTTTTGTAAAATCGTTTAGTTTGACTTATTAGTAACAACACAAACTACGAGAAAAAATAAGCATATAATACTTGTAATATGTTAGAAAAATATAAGAAAAC
This sequence comes from Heterodera schachtii, assembly GCA_023374025.1. NCBI lineage: Eukaryota > Metazoa > Nematoda > Chromadorea > Rhabditida > Heteroderidae > Heterodera > Heterodera schachtii. The sequence goes on from SIJG01000187.1 coordinate 33,994, forward strand.
AATTACAATAAATTTAATATTTTACTAATATATTTTTTAATACTTTGTCAGCATGAGAAGCAAGGGATTTCATCGCAAAGAACCATGAGTTAACGAAATAAATATAGAAATTTACAATGTGTTTTATTAAAAGAAATAAAAATAATAAAATTTTATTTTTTAAATTGTGAAATAACACAACTAAATAAATGGGAGAAAAAAAAATTTTAAATGTCATTTGTGATCAAAGAAATATTTTAATATAAAGTGCTGTATCATTAGATTGGTAATAAAGAATTAAACGTCTATAAGAAAATCCCGATGAATTCCTGACCCCGACCGAATTCAGACAAAAAATCGAAAGTCAAAATTTTTGGAATTAGAGTTTTTTCTTAAAAATAAGGTTAATACCCGGAAACAAACTATGAAAGCCATCAATTCTTCACTAAGAAATCATTATGCCGTTTTGAACCAAAAATGTTAAATTCGCAAATTTGGGCTCTCAATTTTTTAGTTGAATTTAGGTCCGGGGTTCGAAAATGGCCGAATGATACCGGATTCGTGGTAAGTGCCCTCGAAAACGCAAGGAACTTGCATTTATTACAATAAAATTTTCACGGAAACATCTTCTACTTTTTCCACTGATGTATTTTCTAAAAAACACCGCTTTTCCCTCATATTTTTCAGTACAATTGAATTAAATTTAAAATTTAAAGAAAGAAAATTTAATAATAAATAAAAAACATATAAATCTTCTGTGGCTGGCAATAAATAACTTATAAATTTCAAAACATTAATCAAAATAATTGCTGATGGAGAACAAATTAAGCCCGAATACAGAAAATCGCGCGACTACGTGGATGTTTTAAAAAAATTTTAAATAAAATGCAAAGCTCAGACCATAGTTAATTAATTTTTAGGTACTTTTTCTAAATTTTAATTCGGCAGCCTATAAAAGATTATTTGATTGAGAAATATAATTTTAAATCCATTATAAAATTAATCATAACTCGTTGACCCAAATTTAAAATTTTGTTCAAAGAAAACAAGATTAACAAAAACAAAAGAAATGTAAAAAAATCTATATGTATTAAATAAAGAAATTTATTTTGCAATTTAAAGCCTTTAAAAGATATTTTTAAAAGCTAAATTATAAACAATTCATTTGTACTTTTAATGAATAAATTGGCAAATTAAATTATTATGAAATGAAGTTAACAATTTTTGTGAAGAAATAATCATTTCTTCCTTTATATGAAAAGATGACTAAAAAATCAGCTTTCTCTTGTTATAATAAAATAAATTAAATAGAAAAATAAAATTGAAACGTATTAAATAATGCAAGCGAGTTCCATGAAAATGTGTACGCATTTGCTCAACAAATGGAAAAAATATTAAAAAACTATAGTTGTTGAAAAAATTATTTTTACAAAATTAATATAAGCATATCTTATACTTTGTAACTGTAGAATAACATATTAAATAATTTTAAAAAATAAATTTCAAAATTCCAATTATGTATAAATGTTCTCGTCCAAAAGCTGGACAGCATTAAGCAGCTCTCATAATATAAATAAATAAGCTGAACAGTGATAAACATTAAAACACATAAAACAAAAATGCTGTATAAAAAGTAAAAATAATAAAACTACTATAAAACATTTAACGACGCAACTCGCTTATAACATTATTTTTTTTTAACGCACCAAGTGGCAATTTTAATTTCAAAAAATAAAAACAATAAATAACCTTGAAATAATAAAATAAAAACAATAAATAACCTTGAAATAACTAATAAACACTCAAAGAGGTTCGTTTGCACCAATCTATTCAACACAACGAATTTGGCAAGAGAATAGAATAAAATATTTATTGGATAAAACAAATGTAAATTAGTAATATTAATTTGAAGGAAGCATTCCATCAATTCATTTATACCAACTCGAGATTTAAACATGGGGAAAATAAATATAGGTCTATTTTTTTAAATATATATAGACGATATTTCATTTAATTGGGAATATATACAAGAGTAAAAAATTTAATAAATTATAAATAACAATGTTGGGAATATTTTAAAAACCGCAGTTTGCTGGTCAAGAATTTAAATAAATAAAATCATTAATTAGAAAGCAGATGACGGTACTCCCGAAAAGCAACATCATGGGATTCACCTATCATTTGTTGCCCTCTAACTCACCAATGAACAGTTATTTTTATTAAAAGATGCAAACGACCCGACCCACCCACCCCTTTTTATGAAATATTAATATGGAAATAAATTTAATAATAATTTTTTATGCGTTAAATATATCTTTTAAAAATGTGAAAAATTAAGAATAAAAATATAACATAACAAAACTAACACGATCCAATACGCCATAATGTTAGAATATATAAACTAAAACAGTGCAAATGCAAAAATTTTACAATCACTTATGGTTTCAACAAAAAATGAAAGTATTGTCATTAGGTTTTTTGATTACCTTGTCAGGATTATCAGAATGACCGGTTTTTGTAATAAGTGCGCCAGTGACACAAATATTTTAAAATAAGGTTTTGTAGCACTAAATATTGTATAGTACAAAAGGTGTCAAATAGTAAAGAACCTTGTTCGGAATTCTTCACTAATTCCGAACACCGGCCCCTAGCTAGAACAAATAGTTAAAGTTCACCATTCGAATTTTGTGTTTCTTCAAAAGTGGACTAAATGATATAAGCTTTTATTGTAGGATTGATGGCTTTCAGTTTGGTTTATTTAAACAGATTTTGAACCAAAAATGAAATTCGAAAATTTGACTTTTTGTTCGAGTTCGGTTCTAGGTCCCGACCCAAATGAAAGCTGGATTTGTGATCAACGACCCCAAGAAAGCCTACTTGGTTCTTTCTTAAAATTTAAATGCTGTTAGTCATTTTTTGAATAAATAAGTTCATTAATTAGTATTTATTTTTCATTGAAACATGCAAATGACCCTTTTTACGAATATTTCTCTATGTAATTAATGAAAATAAATATAACAGTAAATTTAATGCCTTGACTATTGAAAAATGTGAAATTTTAAAAGATGATCAGAAACGAACCCTTTAAATAAAAAAATCAAGTGGAACAAATAATGTTTAAATTGCTTCATCATCACTTTCTCCGCCGAAAAAAAGCGCAACACCAAGAAAGAAAGTTTAAAATAAATGATAAACTATTATTTTCTGTTAATAATAAAATTGAATTATGTTAATAAAAATTTGAACCAATTAATAAAAAAAATTAATTTACAGAATTTTTGCTGTAGAGTTTTTTTGAAAATTGAAAATTTTCATTTCATCCTGCTTTTTTAGTTTGCTATTAGAAAATGCAATAAAATATTCTATTATCTAATTAATGGGATAAAGCATAAAGGAATAAGAGTTATGTGTTAAATGTGAAAATTTTGTATAATTTGAAAAAATAATATGCATACATTTGAATAAAAATTAATAAATTATCCCAAAGTTATTATTTTTTGAATAAATAAAAAAATATTCATCAAAAAATTATATAAATTGCATCAGTAAAGAGCTTAATTATATAGTTTATCAAAATTTAGAATTGCAAAGGTTATTTTCCAATTGCTTTGACATCATAAATGTAGCTTTTTTACGCAAAACAAATTCAATGAACTAAAAATTAATTATGAAAATCAAAAAAATAAAGCTAAAAAAATCAATTAGTTTGAATTCATTAATTAAAAATTATTTTTTTAAAAATATACAGACATTCCACCTAGAAAATTACTTTATGTAAATAGTAAAAATAAATATATATCATTACCTTTATACTTCGAATATGATAAAATATGAGAAAATAAGAATAAAAAAGAATTAAATTATATAAAAACTAAGACAATAAATTACGTTTCAATTATTAAGAATATAATATTAAACTAAAATAAAGTAAATTTCAAAACATTATATTCACTATATTAAAAATTATTAATAAGAATAAGTTAATAAAAATATAATCAAATAAACTTTAACGACTACATATGCCTTCATCAGAATGAATACAAATTTGTTAAAAAATTAAAAAAATAAGTAATTCAATATTTTAGATATTAGAAAACTAATGGGAAATGTTGGGCAAGGCGGCGGTCAAAGCGGCCCTGGACGATTTGCCGGCACTGAGTTTTGCTGCTTATGCAAAACAATTCAATGAATAAAATGGTAACATATTAAATAATATTAAACGAACAAATAGTAACCAGCTCTGTCTTAATATAAATAAATATCTTTAATAGTAAAATAAAAATATGAAAACATTATATAATAAAGGTATATAAATTGGAAAATATAATAAAACTACTATATTTTTTTGGAAAAAGTCATAATTTTATTAATTAGTTAATCTAACTAACAAATAAGCATTTAAAGGGGTATTACAGAAAATGCATTAAATGATTATAAGTCAAATTGGAAAACTGTATTAATTTTATGATTAATGTTTAAACATTAAAAAAAAGATCGTTTTTCCCAAAGTTTTAAGTACGATTGAATTAAATTAAAATTTAAAATTAGAGAATTTGATAAAAAATTTAAAAACATTTAATGCAAAATCTTATAAATTCCAAAATATTAATAAGTATTAATAGAAAAACAAATTAATAAAAAAAAACCTGCAATCCAGGTACAAGAGATTTCTCCACTCGACGACGTGGAAGTTTTAAATGGAAAAATATGAAAAGATTATAGATGTTGAAAAAATTATTTTTACAAAATTAATATATGCATATCTTCCTTTCTAAATGTTGAATAATATATTAAATAATTTTAAAAAATAAATTTCAAAATTCTGATTATGTATAACTGTTCTTGTCCAAAAATTGGTTGCGCAACTCATGGATTTAAAAAAGCTAAAAGTTAATTAATTTAAAAAGATTAAAATATTTTAAGAGTATTAACCAACTATCATAATATAAATAAATAACTTGAACAGTAATTTAAACTCATTGAAATGCATTATTAATAATGTTGAATAAAAAGAAAAAATTTTTTTGTTTTAAAAATAATTTACAAGGAATATTCAATCTGAATAAATAAATTTAAAAAAATGCAAAATATGAATGATAGATTTACTGGTCAAATATGTTTCAAACCTGAAAATTTGAACAAATTTTACAAAAAAAAAAAATCGGGTATTAGTGAAGACGGAGTCCAAAGCGAGAAAATAAGACACTACATCAACTTCAAATATTGTGTAATATTTAAATAAACGTAATTAAAAATACTAATTTATTCCACATTGCAAAATGCTTTATAAATTTAAAATTTATTTTAATAAAAACAATTAAAAATTCAGACAAATAGTACATCAAATTACTTAAGCTAATGAAAAAAAGAATTGAAAAAAAATATTCTCAATTAAAGAAGACCGTGGATTTATTCAACAATCAACTTATAACAATGCCGAGTGAAAATTTCAATCATAGTTAATTATTTAACAAAAGACATTTTCGAATTATTAGAAATAATATAAAATATATAATAATTGAATATACAAAGTTTATGAAGTCAATTGAAACAGCAGTTATTATTTTACAATATTAAAATTGTATGCAAACTAATTAATAATAAAAAAAAGAGGAAATTATTAGTCAGTCATTTAAAATAAATTCCAAAACCAGATTCTCAGACATTTTTGCTCATAACTTTTTTGAAATAGCCAATTTTTTGCAATTTACAGGCTATTAGAAAACACATAGGGCTATCGAATGATACCAAGTATGTTTAATTTGATTGGCTTAGACAAAAGTTATGGGAAATTTTTTGTTGAAGATTTTCATTTGAACATTTTTTATATAACGCCCTTATCGATGCTTTTTATCATTAATTTGTCAGCAAAAATCATTTTTCATTATTTCGTTTCCTAATTAAAAAAAATTAACTCATTTCACAGTTGATAAATAAAATTGATTTCTTGGGAATTATCCTCAAACATTAATAAAATGTTATCTGAAATTAAGTACCAAAAGGAAAATTTTGTATTTTAATGCTCATTACATACCATCAAGCACCTGCAACCAGATTAAAACATAATAATTGAAGTAAAAAGAATTAAAAGCTATTTATCTAAAAAATTTCAAAAATTTAATAAATTTCCATGAATTATTACTTATATAAACGCGTCAAAATCACGTGCCCGCAACCAGATTTAAATATT
>SIJG01000187.1:41623-63861 GCA_023374025.1 Heterodera schachtii
ATTTATCGCAGGAAGTGCGACATTATTACCTGGATAAGCTTTATGTCTATTTCCGTAATGAATCTGACGAGGCGTATCAGCGTGGAAACGATGGCAACTACACGCTTTTTGGCAATTATTACCGTAATCCCCTTGACCATGGCCAGCTTTACTTCCGCACTACCAACGGTGTTGGTTTTTGGGTTGATGCCAATGGCAAATACCATCTCATACCCCGAAAGTAGAGCGAAACAGAAAGAGGATTAACAACCGATCTTTCCATGGCTTCGGATAAATGCTCTTATGATACCAATTCGTTAGTTCATCCATGCCAATTTTGGCTTATTGTTGCGATAAAAAATTTCCTAATTTTTTTCGCCTTTTACATTTTATTTGATTTTTTGTTGAAGGAAATTGTGGGGAATTTAAATTATTTACAAATATTTGATAAGCATGTGCTGTCGGACATTGAGACATATAATTTTTAAAATCAAAAACCATTGTCAAAACAAATACATAAATAAATTTTTGAGATAAATTTTTGAGAAAATTTTTCATTTCTTAGGGGTAAATTTTGGAAATTTTGAGGTCGATAAAAAAACATTGTTATATTGTTTGGTATAATTTTAGCGATTAGTCATATTAAATTTTATCATGCTTTTTATTAGCAGCAAAATAAGATTCTGCTTGAACTCAATTTTTCATATAACGCAAGTGCAAGGCATAATTTTCAAAAGAAAACGTAATACGGATACGCCTAGCATTTTTTATACGAATTTAGCATTTTTATCTTTTAATTAAAAAAATTTCTCGTCGGATGTTAAGCAGCACACATAAACCTATTTATCATAGTGTTTCGTTAATTATTGTGAGCGATGTTGGTTATTGAGTTAATGAGTTGCGCGAAACTATGGCCATACGTGAGAGCGCAATGGACGTAGGCCGCTATAGTGACATCAGCAGAATCGAAGACATCAGCAACAAATTAAGGCAATTTTATTGCGTTAAAATCTTGTGAGCTTTAACACAGAAAGTAGGGCAAATATTAGCAAAAAACAATAGGTATAATTTTAGCTATTAATCATATTAAATTTTATCATGCCTTTTAATAGCAGCAAAATAAGATTCTGCTTGAACTCAATTTTTCATAAAACGCTAGTGCAAGGCATAATTTTCGAAAGAAAACTTAAAACGTAATATGTAGGGCTATAAATTATTTGCTTTTACATATTTTTTCTGCGCATATGCTTTTAAGAAAGGGGCTAAAAATAGCATTTCTACGCTAAAATTTTTTGATTTGGTGAAGATTTTTATTGCATATAAAAGCATATTTTGGGGGTTTTCGAGAATAAATGCGTATTTTGCCATTTTTGAGTTTTTAAAGCATATTTCGGTCATTTTTGGCAAATTTCTATAAGAAAAATGCAATAAAACTGAAAAATACACCCATAAAGATCGACTTTTTGGGAATTTTTTAAAAAGAATCCACCCTTAAAAATCGAAAAATTTTGAGTTTTTTGCACGAACTTTTGAAAAAAAAATTTTGATACAAAAGATACAAAAAAAAAGTAATTTTGTTTGAGCATAAAATAAAAATTCAAAAATTCAAAATTGCATAAATAAATTTTGAAATTCAAAATTTTTTCTAATTGTCTAAAAACGCTCGTTAGTCATTGTTTTGGAGTTTTAAAGTCAATTCTAAATTTTTACACAATTTTTGGCATTTTTTTGATGGTTAAAAGCCATTTTTGGCAGTTTTTAATGCATATTTTAGTGCATATTTGGGCATTTTCGGAGTTTTTGGGCATATTTGAGGGATTTTTAGTGGATATTTGGCATTTTTTAGTGCATATAATTTATAGCCCTAGTAATATGGATACGCCTAGCATTTTTTATACGAATTTAGCATTATTAGTCTTTTTAATAATAAAAAAAAAATTTTTTTTTTCCTCGAATGTTCAGCAGCACATAATATCTTTTATCATACCTGTTCGCTTATTTTTGGTATATAAACTGTGATCGAATGTTGGTAATTGAGTTAATTAATGAGTTGCGCGAAACTATGGCAATTTATTTGATGGTGAAAAGGAGAGTGTATTTCCCATATTATAATGGCCAACAGTATTTTATTTAAACTTAGTACGAAGAAAAAAATGTTGGAAAGCAATAAAGAATAAATCAAAATTAATCCAGATCACTGGGACCAATTAAAACAACGATTATATGGATTTTTTCTAAGAATTTTTCCTATAAAAATTTTTCTGTTAAAAATTTTTTATCCTCAACTTTTTTCTCCACGAGAATCGGGGAGGAAGCATAAAATGTGAAAGCATAAATTTGTTTCTTCAGGAAAATTGCGTAATCTCAAAATGAATTTAATTTTTTGGCATAGAATTTTCTTATTTTTATTTGATGGTAAATACTAGAGACCGGAATTTTGAAATGGCCGGGACCCGGGCCGGGACTTGTAAAATGACCCGGGCGGGAGCCCCGGCTCCGGGACTCCCGTTTTTCCGGGACCGGGGCCGGGGGTCCTGGTAAAATCCCGGCGGGGCCCCGGTTCCGTCCGGTCTCTAGTAAATACTATTTTCTAATTTTTCTGTTTTTTTTTTATTAATTTTAATAGACGGAGGGCAGGGTTCCCGAAAAAGCGAAGCTTTATGATCTGATAGCCTTTCTTTGTTTGAAGCATCTATTTTTGTCTTGCTTCGACAAAAAAAAAATCGGAACTACTACTATAAAAGTCGAAAATCAGAAACATTCGGAAGCGAATTTCTTTCAACTTTTTACAAAAAAAAAAAAAAAATTTAGTAATTAATTTTCAAGATTTTTTTACACAGATCTCTCTCTGATTGAAATACACATGTGCTTTGGTTTTGTCAAAAAATTACCATTTGTACTTAAAAGCGTCCTGGATTTTCTTTTCTTTTTTGCAAGAATTACATTTCTTCGATTTTCTTGCAAATAAAATTATACGTTTTAATTTAAAAAATGTATTATTTTGCCAATTTTGCAAAATTAAATTTGGCAAAATTTTTTCATACTTTCCTCATTGTACTTAAAATGGTCCTGGATTTTCTCTTTATTTGCAAGAATCATCAATTCGATTTACGTCATTTCCAGAAATTTCTTTGTCCGATTTTCTTGCAAATAAAATTATACAAGTTTAATTAAAATAAGTAAAAAAATTTTTTACAAAATATGCTTATAAATAGCTGGTCCTAGACTGAAATCTCATCATTTTCTTACCTCATTAATCCAAAAACATTTAAGAAATAAAAATACTTTGTCCTGTCATATAGTCTTAAAAATTTCAAAGATATTTAATTCATCTTACCTTATAAATTTCATGATGAAAGATTTTTAATTTCTACGGAATAGTTCCGCAAAAGCCCGCTTAGGATTGCGGATTTATGAAATTTCGAAAAAATTAACTTTAGATAAGTAATATTCTTAATAATCCAATGAATTTAATTAATAATTAAAATTTTGGTTTCTGCTTCTGAACTAATAGGAGAATTAATTAGTTTATTCGGGTTTCCATATATCTTTAGCAAGTCTAACTTCCACTGGCGAAGTTTGGAATTTTTTTTTTTCAAGTTTTTGTTATGTTTTTCATTGCGCTAAAAGAGAAAGTAATTTCCTTTTAAGAACTCATTGAAAAATTTCAAAATTGAATCTACAACAATCGGCGACTTTCTCAAAAATTACAGAAAAAGGAATTCCGACCCACCAAAATTTTTTGGAAATCGGAAATCCGGTCCAAAAATGTTCAAAATCTAAAATCTAAAATAAATTTTTTTTTATTAGAAATGATGAAATTCTCTCCAACGAGTCTTGATTGCTGTAAATTCCCGTGCATATTCTCACAATTTACTTTATTGGTAAAGATTTCAAATATTTATTCCTCTCATGAGATTTGGGAATTTTCTTTGCCTTTTGAAACAATCCCAAATTCTTTCTCAGTTTCAGAAATGAAAATTGCCATCTTTTGCTCCATTTTTCTCCTCCATTTTCCACAATTTGTGGATGCTGCTTCAAAGAAAGTGTGCTTCGGATATGGTGATCATCCGTTCACAGTTTATGCACATAATGGGCTTGATAATATACACAGTTTTGCCACAAAAAAAGACAGAAGCGGGAAACAGTGTGTGGGAATTAGCCCTCAAAGATGGACCAACTTGGCTTCTGATATTGAAATTACTTTCCAACGTGAAAATGGAATGGTAAGCACAAATATCTAAGTTTATTCGATAGTAGAGATGGGAATTATATGTAAGAAAAATCACAATACATTAATATGTAAAAAAAAATGCCGGAATCAGAATTGCATTTTTGCCATTTTAAAAATTAAATTTGGATATTCCTTTTTTGAAAAAAAAAGTATTTTTTCGGGGTACATTTTTATAAGAAATTTCTAAAAGATTTTATTTTGGGCATTTATTAAAAAAATTTCTTAAAAATCCTAAAAAAATAAAAGTCCCAACTTTTTCAAATGAGCTTCGTTTTTGAGCATATATACATGCACTGCAAGCAACAAATTAAAAGTAAAAATTTTTTTAAACAAAAAATGATTAACACATTTAATCACTCTCAAAGATGAGTCCAAATTCCAATATTAAAAAAAACAAACAATTATTGGACTTGAAAAACCGAAGAAGCATTTGACATTTGTTCAGGAAGTTGGTCGAGCTACTGTAGAAGAGTTAAGAGATACGGAATATCGTAACCTGCCTATTATGATGAAAAAGAGAATATATTTCTCATGGAATATGCAACATCTATACATATTTGCTAATCATGGCCAACAAAACGTCCATCAGCAAGAAACTGGTACTGAAATGTTATGGGATGGGACCTACAAACAGTACTTGGAGATTGATCCGGACCATTGGAGAAACCTAAACTACGCTGATTGCATAATTTTCCAATTAAATACGCAACAGGTTAATTAATAAATATAAATAAATAAATATTCGTGATTTGATTGAATTCGGTCCATTTGTGTGACAATTTGTTCCTCCGCTTATTAACTTAAGCAAATTTTACTTGACAAATTTTCCTGGTTTATATAAAATTTTACTTGAGATTTTTCAGTGATATATTTATTGTCATTGTCAACGAATTAATGCAATTTATTGTGCTAATTCGTTGGGTTTTATCATAGAAATTATTATCAAAAAATACTTAAACAAAAAATCAATGTTAGGTCGTTGGATAATGCTTTCTATTTGGGCATAATAAATTTTTTCATTCCAATATATATATATAGTATATATTAGGGTTGCACGGGTCCGAGACCCGACCGGGTCTCAGACCCGGATACCCGGTTTTTTCAAGACCCGGACCCGGACCCGGACTCGGTTTTTTGAAAATCCAATACCCGGTACCCGACCCGGTAGGTCCGGGTCCAACCGGGTCCAAAAGTACACTGGTAAGAATGGGGGTCAGAGTCAAATTGTTGAGCAAAGTTGGAGGAAAGGAATTTTTTTTTAAAATTAAATTAAGATTTATTTTAAAAATGATTTGTTTGTTGCTCTTGTGGCTTAGTGGTTAATCTTTTGGATTCTTTTCCTTGTTTCTCAGGTTCAATTCTTTCTCATAAATCAGCTTTTTAAACATTTTTTAAAGATTTTTGCATTTCATAAATCAAATTTTAAATAAAATTGCTTTCTGCATTAATAATAAATTTTTAAAAAATGTTGATATAATTTTTATACAATATCAAAATAATAAATTTTGAAGGAAAAATAGCATTTTTGCATTCGATTTTCCTTGTTGGTGCCCCTCCAAAACCTACCTCATCCAAATTTTCAAATCCACAAAACTACTAATTTTTTGCTGAAAATCTGCTAAGAATATGGCCAAAATTCCCAATTTTTTCCCGGTGGCGCCTGTCGGCACCGCCGGACTAGAAATTCTTTTTTTCTTATAAAATTGGCTCAAAATTTAATTATTTTTTTGGACAAAATCTGTTACTAATCGCATTAAGAATTACAAAAAAAAAAATTCATGGTCGCCCCTAAGTATAAGCTTTTATTTTTAAGAAAAAATTACCTAATTTGAAAAAAAAATAAATATTTTTTGGATTTTTTTCAGGACCCGGTTGGACCCGATACCCGGACCCGGTTTAAAATCTTTGACCCGGACCCGGCTTTTCTGGACCCGGCAATACCCGGACCCGGTTTTTGCCCAAATACCCGGACCCGTGCAACCCTAGTATATATATATATAATATATAAAATAAGTTATTTATTTATTATATAGTTAAATTTTCAGGAAGTTGGAAGAGCAACTGTTTCAGAATTGCGAGATACTGTGGCTTTGATGATGAAAAAGAGAATATATTTCTCGTGGAATATTCAACATCTATACATATTTGCTAATCATGGTCAACAAAACGTCCATCAGCAAGAAACTGGTACTGAAATGTCATGGGATGGGACCTACAAACAGTACTTGGAGATTGATCCGGACCAGTGGAGAAACCTAAACAACGCTGACTGCATAATTTTCCAATTAGATACGCAACAGGTTAATTAATAAATATAAAAAAATAAATATTCGTGATTTGATTGAATTCGGTCCATTTGATGTGACTCGTCCGTTCTTACCCTAATCACTTTCAAATCTAATGGACAAGTAAACAAAATGATTCGAAATCGGGCAATTTGCTTCTCCGCTTATTAACTTAAGCAAATTTTACTTGACAAATTTTCCTGGTTTATATAAAATTTTACTTGAGATTTTTCAGTGATATATTTATTGCATTGTCATTGTCAACGAATTAGTGTAATTTTATTGCGCTAATTTGTCGGGCTTTAACACAGAATAACTAACAAAAATATTTAAGCTAAAAAGCAATATTAAGCCGTTGGCTATAATGTTTTCTATTTGGTCATAATAAATTTTAGCATGCTTATTATAGTAAATAAATTTGAAAATTTAAATTTGCAATATAATATTATATATATATACAATTTGTTTATTTAATTTATAATATATTTAATTTTCAGGAAGTTGGAAGAGCAACTGTTTCAGAATTGCTAGATACTGTGGCTTTGGAGATGAAAAAGAAAATATATTTTTCTTGGAATGATCATTCGCTCTCAATCTCTGCTTATCAAAGCGGTGGACTCATCTTTACTCAGCAAACAGAGTTTGATCACTTGACAAATAAATCGTACTTGGAATTTTATCCTTACCAATGGAACGGACTACAAAACAATGCTGACAATGCTTTGGTTACTTTCAAGATAAATTTAGAAGAGGTAAATTTTTTATTATTTTTAAAACTTACCACAAATAATTTTAAAATCTATTACCAATTTTTTGCTTTCCATTTCTTTTTTAGGCTACCAAACATTTGATTGTTTCCATTATTTATAATCCGTTTTATTTTACTAAAATATCCAAACCTATTTTTATCCCTCATAAAATCGCATTTTTGCTACCAAATTTTATGAGTAATCAAAAAAGTGTTTGTCTAAGTTTTCGTTAAATCGCTTTTGCCGAATATCAATTAATAAACTAAACACCTGATTTAGATAATTGGCAGTGTAAGAGTTGATGAGTTGCGCAAAACTACGGCCATGTCTTTGATGGTGAAAAAACGAGTGTATTTCACATATAATCTTGGCCAACAGTACAGTATTAATGTTTGGAACGAGAATAGCCAACAATTCCTTTTTACTGACGATGTATTGTTGGATGATTCAAATAATAAACAATATTTGGACATTGATCCAGACCAATTCGGACATCTGGATGGCACTGATTGGGTTACTTTCAGCCTCGCTGGGCAACAAGGAGTAAGCAAATGAATGAAAAATATCCAAATTAATTTAACAATTTTTAAGAAATTTTTGTAAGCAAAAAGTAAAATTTTTCAGTTTTTGGGCAGAGCTGTAGTCCAAGTTTTGCGTGCAGTTCATCTTGACATTGACTTTACCGGAGAAGAGAAAAATTATGGTCCGCTAGGCAGCTGGTAATTGTATGGTTTCAAATGAAAACTTGTTTTCATTGCATTGTTGATGCCTATTTTGGCTTATTTGTTGCGATAAACTATTTCTAATTTTTTCTCTTTTAATTAATTCTTTATTTCATACAATTATTGGGTCTAATCAGGAGAAGAAGGGGTCACCAAAAATAGCAAGGATTTTCTGCTCTAATTACATGGCCCATAGAAATGCAAACAGAAAAAAAAAACTATTTAAAAATCAAAAAGCATTAATTGTTTTAGATGCTTGGGCCTAAATAAAAGTTTCAAAACCTCCCTTTTCAGGTACGATACCCAGCCATACGGTAAATTATGTGCATTGCTCATTTTTAAATGTTTGGGATATTATTCCTGTCGTGATATTGTAGTTATCCTAAAGGAGTTCGAGGAAAATTTTTTTTTTGAATATAAAAATATTAGCAACCCTAATATAAATCAGAATAAAATTCGAGTAATTAACTAACCCAATTTACATCCCCCTTTTTTTGCTTCAAAATTGAAAAATAGCTTAGTATATAGCTAGCTATGTATATACCCCGAACACGAACTCGAACAAAAATCCTAAAGTACAATTTTTGAATTTCGCAGTCTAAAAATGGTTTAGACAATCTTTTATTGCATGAGTGATAGGTTTCAGTTTATATCAGTGTATTTCAGCCGTTTTTAGACAAAAAGCGAAATTCAAAAATTTTAACTTTCGACTTTTTGTTAGAATTAGGATGCGTGTTTCGGAATTTTGCAAAATAAAGGTCATATTCGTTCATATAAATGACTTTTTATTTGAAAATTTAATGGGGGGGGGGGTCTCAAAACAGAAAAGTACCAAATCTTAGCCTTAAATTTTTGCTAATTTATATTTTTTAGGATTTTGCATTTAAAACAATTACATTTTCTCAATTATGTGTTAATGCTTTGTATCAGAATTGCCAACAATTCCTTTTTACTGACGATGTATTGTTGGATTATTCAAATAATAAACAATATTTAGACATTGATCCAGACCAATTCGGACATTTGCAAGGCAATGCTTGGATTAATTTCAGCCTTGCTGGGCAACCAGAAGTAAGCAAATAAAATTTAAAAAAAATATTTCCAAATTAATTAAACAATTTTTAAATGATTTTATATTCAAATAATAAAAGCTTTTTTCAGTTTTTCTCTTTGGGCAGAGCTGCAGTAAAAGTTTTGCGTGCAGTTCATAGTGAAATTGATTTTTGTGGAAATGATAAAAATTTTGGTCCGACTGGCAGTTGGTAATTGTTATGTGTATCAGATGAAAATTTGTTGTCATAGCGTTGATTTGTTGATGCCTCTTTTGGCTTATTGTTGCGATAAACTACATATTTTTTAATTTTCATTTGAAATAAAGCCTAAAATAATAGTCATATTTAAAAATTTAATAAAAATTTTTAAAGTAGAATGGATGAGCCTAAGAATTAAGTTTGCAAAAAATAAAATAATGGAAAACTCAGAATTATGAAAAAAAATTTTAAAACAAATAAGCGTATAAACTCATAATTCATCTTTAACTGATCGAAATCTCACCAAAATTGGCAGGGAAACTGCTGAAAACATTAATACTGTGGACGAATTTTATTAGAATTTTTGGCGTAGAGGAAAAAAAAATTGTTCACTCATATTGCGCATCTGTTTATTTTTGGACTTCTGAGGCCCATTTAAATATTAAAGTAGGGATACGATTTATAGTTGCTAAAAAGTGCCATAATAGTTAGTTTTTAGTTTCTAAAAACCCCCACAATAGTTGCTAAAAATGGGTAAATAGTTGCTAAAAAGTTCCGAATTTAGGGGGGTGTAAAATCGTAAAATTTTATCCAAAAAGGTACAAAATTAAACCAAATCAGTATTGAGATAAATAATTTTAAAATCAAAAATTCATTTCAAAAAAAAAAATAAATAAATCTGGAGATGAATTTTTGAGAAATTTTTTCATTTCTTATGGGTGCATTTTTCAAAATTTTCGGGTCGATTCTTAGGGGTGTATTTTTTGAAAATTTTTAAATCGATTCTTAGGGGTGTCTTTTTCGTTTTTATTGCATTTTTGTAACAAATTTTGGCAAAACGCCAAAATAGTTGAAAATAGTTTTTTTTCAAAAATTTTATAGTTTTTTAGTTGCTAAAACAAAAAACTAGAAAATAGTTGCTAATAACTCGAAAAGTAGCATAACAACAGCCGAAAAAACATGTTTTTCGTGCATTTCAATCCACGGGGAGCTCAGGAAAAAAATAGTGAAAAACTATAAATCGTATCCCTAATTATAGCTTCCAATAATTTATATTATATGTCCTTTAAAGCTGGGAATTTTTACTCCCATTTAAGCCTAAGAACAAGGCCTCAAAAAACTGACGAATTAAAATAATAAGCATAATTAAAAAGGATAAGTATTTTTTTGATGGTTGTTATGCTATTTTTTCGTGTTATTAGGGCATTTTTTAGGGTTTTATTTATAGAGTCTAAGACCTGGTGTTATTACTTTCAAGATAAATTTAGAAGAGGTAAATTATTTATTTATTTTTAGAATTTACCGCCGATGTTTAAAAAACATGTAACCACTTGTTGTTGACTTCTGTTACTGATTTTAGGATGCCCAATTTTAGAATTGTTTCAATTTTTCAAATGCTTTTTACTCAGATACCCAAATCTCGGGAGAGCCCATATTACTTGTGCCCAACAGATTTTTATCCCTCATAAAATAGCATTCATGATTTTGATTTACATATAATTGGCAACCTTATAAATGAATAAACTGAACATCTAATTTAGGTCATTGGTGAAGTAACATTTGGTGAGTTGCGCAAAACCACGGCCATGTCTTTGATGGTGGAAAAGCGAGTGTATTTCTCCATTTATAATGGTCAACGGTACAAAATTACTGCTTTTTATAATGGCCAACAACTTTTTACTGGCAGAGCAACAACGAGAGAGCGTCCAAATAATAAACTTTTTTTGGACATTGATCCAGATATTTTTGCCCATCTAGAAGAAACTGATTGGATTTACTTCTACGTTCATGCTGCAAACAATCAATATGGAGATGAAAACGTAAGCAAACAAATGAAAAGTTTGTTATAAAATAGGACAAATTTATGCTATGAGAAAGTTCAAGAGTTAGTTGGGAATTTAAATCTCGAAAGTTTTGAGCATGTAATTTTGATTAGGAGTTGCTTTGTAAAGGTTTGAAAATCCACTACCATGTATGTAATAGGAGAATCATTTTTAGCTTTTGGGCAGCGCTACGGTACTTGTTTTGCGTCAAATTGGTGACATTGACTTTTCTGATGGAGTTTAAATGATGGTCCATTGGGCAGCTATTGATAGCTGCTAATTGTTTGGCTTCAGATGAATTTGTTCTGTCTGATAGCATTGATTTGTTGATGCCTGTTTTGGCTTATTGTTGCGATGATAAACTATTTTTCTAAATTTCTCTTTTTTGGTGTTTTAACAAAAGATCGTAGGAAATTTGGGGTTTCGTTTAGGGCCTAGATTTGAATTTTTTAAAAATTCAACAAACGGCGCGCAGAATTGCAAAAACTACGGCCAAAATTACAGCGGGGCATAATTGCCACAATTTGAGCTAAGATTTCCTCAAATGGATCTTCGCCATCATTTTTAACACCTTCAGGCCAGAGGAACTCGACAAATAGGAGTCGATGATTAAAAAATTCAAATCTAAGCCCCAAAACGGAAAAGTACCGGGCATTTTAGCTAAGGTTATAATTGAAACCAATTAAGAGAATAAGTGGTCACCGAGAAAATAGCGACAGTTTTAACAAAAATCTCGAAATTTATACACCGATGCTCTTTCTTCCCCTCCCCCGCCCCATCTACCGATGCTATGACGTCACTAAACCATCAAATGAAACGATTTTTTGATATAACTTTGCTCAAAATGAACCAAATTCTAAAATTTTGAAATTTTCGATAGCCCTAAATGTTTTCTATTATCATGCAAAATTTCAAAAAAGTTCGTTAAATTCCAAAAAAGTTATGACTAAAAGGTTCAAAAAAACTTGCTTTTTTTAGTTTCTCAGGTCATATCTTTTTTTGAAACTTAATAAATTTTTTTGAAATTTGCAGGATAGTAATTTTCCATTTAATGGTTTTTTGACTAAAGTCCCAGCACCCATCTACAGTATCTCCTCCTCCCTCGCAAAAAAATTTAGATTTAAGTTTTTGTATTTTTGAAAAAATATGAGAAATTTTAATAAAAAAAAAAGGAAAATTTATTTATTTTTAAAGAATATTTTTTTATGAAAAGTTTGTGTCCGCGTTTGCAATAGTATTTTTATGATTTTTTTTTTTTGCAAATTTCTTACAAGGGAACATATCGAATTATGAGTATCCAAATCACTTAAAGCCACCAATCTTTTAATAATTCATAAAAATTAAAATGATTATAGATACATAAATTTTTTTTTAATGACCAGCAAAAATTCTCTATCCTATACCATAACAAATGGCCATTCAAATGTAGGAGAGAAAATCGCATTAAGATTAACGAATTTTTGTTTGTATTTTTATCTGGCTTTTGGCGCTGTAGGAAAAAAGCTAAAAATTTGAAATTTCAAATTGACTATGCTCTACAAGATAAGAGTTGTTTTAAAGTGATTTGGACACTTACAGTTCGGTATGTGCCTTTTTATCAAAAAAAAATCAATCAAAACGAAAAATATACCACTGAAGAATCGAACTCTCGAAAAAATTACCTGAAATTCAACACAAAGAATAAAAACTCAAAACATTTGACAGATTGAAGTTATACTGTATTTCATATGTTTTTAACGCTAATTTCGATTATACACCAATTATCATTCAAATTTATTTGTTTTGTTTTGTTTCTTTTTCTTTAATTTTTTAAATGTATTTAGAGTTGATTTTTTCATTGGTTTCCTTTTTCTTTTTTTTTTAATTTTTAATGGTTTTTCGAAAAAATATTTTTTTAACCTTTTTTTCTTTTCAAGAAAAAACTAAATAAAAAAAGATAACTCAACATATAAAATCAAAAATTTGTCATGAAAATAAATAAATAAATTTTGGAGACGAATTTTTGAGAAAATTTTTATTTCTTAAGGGTGCATTTTTGAAAATTTTCGGGTCGATTCTTAAATGCACAAAAGGTTTTAATAAAATAAAACTAAATATTTATCTATCAATATTTATATCATTAGAGAGCCCTTCATATGCTCTACTAGCCTGCAAAATTATTTCGTTAAGTTTAAAAAAAGTTAGACCCAAAAAGGTTGGAAAATCTGGTTTTTTGAATTCTTCTGGTCATAACTTTTTTGAACCATAACGAAATTTTTCAAAATTTTGCAGACTAATAGAGAACATTTAGGGCTTTTTAATGATATCAACAATATTGGGCGGGCCGGATTTGAACCGGCGTCTCTGGCTTTCCGGACCAGTGTTCTACCAGCTGAACTACCGACCCTGCCCTCTCCAGCTCCCCACTTTGCTCGGTCATATAGGATCAATTGTCGGGACAGGGCAAAACACAGCCGCCGAAACACAGCCGAGACATAACACAGCCGGGAATAAATTTAAAAAAATTTAAAACAGAAATTTTTCAAAAAAAATCTAGAAAAATTTTTCGTGAAAATTCTATGAGAAAAAAATTTTTCAAAAAATTTCAGCGATTTTTTTTTTAATTTTTTTTGAAACTTCTAAGAATTCGTCATTAAATTTTGAAAAATTCGGCTGAAAATTTTTTGAAATTTTTTTTCTCATAGATTTTTAACGAAAAATTTTATAAGATTTTTTTCTTGAAGAATTTCTGTTTTAAAATTTATTCCCGGCTGTGTTATGTATCTTGCTGTGTTTCGGCGGCTGTGTTTTGTGGGTACAGATCAATTGTTGCCTCAACTGATCCATTGATCTTCCTCTCGGGGAAGCTTCTTCTTCTCTATCTCAATACAATAAATTTTCGACAGTCTTGAAAAAAAAAATTACACTTAAGTTTTCCGTTAAATCGCATTTGTCGAACACAAATTAATAATCTTAACACTTGATTTAGAAATTGGTAAAGTAAGAGTTAGTGAGTTGTGCACAACCACGGAAATGTCTTTGATGGTGAAAAAGCGAGTGTATTTCCGTCCATATAATAATAATGGCCAACAGTACAATATCAATGTTTGGGATGAGACTGGCGAACAAATCATTTTTACTGCCGAAGCATTGTTTAATGGATCAAATACTAAACTGTATTTGGACATTAATCCAGACCAATTTGGATATATGAATTCCAATGATTGGGTTCGTTTCATCCCTGCTGGCCAACAAGTAAGCAAAAAAAAAAATAGAAAATAACTTATATTTCAAATTAATTTTGAAATTTTTTAAAAATAATTTTTTATTCAAGTAATAACAAGGGCTGGGAAATTTAGGTAAGAAAAATCGTGAAACAGTTATTTAAATAGGTACAAAAAAAACAACTAAAAATTGTTATTACTAAATAGGTATCAAAATCCCGAAATAGGCAGAAAAATAGGTAAATAAAATTTTATATTAACGATTTTTTAGTGTAAAAAGCAAACAAAAAGATAAAATTTTGGTTCTATTTTTGTGTAAATGAATAATTTAAAAATTCTTAGCAAATAAATGAACATAAATTAAAATCTTGTCAAGAAATTGGGGGATGAATTTTTAGAATAGGTATTAAATAAAAATCATCGTAGAAGCCCAAAACCAAGTGGATAATGCTTTTTTTGTGCTTATCTGTGCGTATTAAGTGAGCGCAAAATTTTTTTAGGTATTTACCTGCATTTCCCAGCCCTAATAATTAAACAATTTTTATATTGAATAAACTTAAATTTTCTTAGAAATTAATAAATTTATGTCAAATATAAGCAAAAAAAAAAAAACCAAAATTTCGCTTTTCGGGTTGATTTTTCGCTAAAAATAAGTAAATTTTATTATCGTGTTTTTTTCTTCTAAAATGATTTTAATACCATATTTAGCCATTTTTGAAGGTTTTACTTTATATTTAACAAATTTAAAGAACTTTTGGGAAATTATACCCTCAATTGGAAAATGTATGTCCATATTTTTGCCATTTTATGTCCATATTTTACGATTTTTGGTCCATATTTTATGGCCATATTTCGCAATTTTATATCCATATAATTACACTCCCTAATCATCATTAACCATACTAATTTGGTCTGTCCGTTCGTGTGTCACACTTTTTTCATGGATTTTTGAAATATTTATTGACACGAAAACTTTAAAATAAAAAAGAAAGGGAAATAATTTTTTGTTGATAAACAACAAATATGTTAGGTGTCGAAAGCATTTTTTGCATTTGTTTTTTGTACTTTTATTTTGTTTTATGTATTTATATTGTATTTTTAATATTTTTAATTTCTAATTTAATCAAGTATTCTGAAAATTTTCAAAATAGCACTTCAACAAAAAAAAACCTTTTTAGGAAAAATTTTTCGAAAATGAAAATATCAATAAAAGTGTTTTTTGCGCTTTAACAAAAAACTTTTTGGGAATAGAGGGCCGGCGGCGCCGGTAGGCGCCGCCGGAAAAGTTTCAGAATTTTATGCAATTTATTATAGATATGCAATTTATTATAGACTGTCCGTTCATATGTGTGGCACACCTTTTTCGAGTCTTTTGAAAATACGGGATTTAATTATTTTTCCTTTTTTAGATATTTTGGTCACAATTCACATGTATTAGTGATGAGGGAGAGAAGAGAGGGAGAGAGAAAAAGAAGGAAAGCGGGAGAAGAGAGAGAGAGAGAGAGAGCGCGAAGAGAATGGAGTGAGAGAGACCAGGAGAGAGAGATAAAAAAGAAATGAGAGAGAGAGAGAGACGGAGAGAGAGATTGGGAGAGAGAGATGAGAAGAATACAGAGAAAAAAGAGGAGGGAAAAGAAAAGATGAGAGCGGGAGAAGAGAGAGAGAAAAGGGATTAGAGGGAGAGAGGGAGAGAGACAAAAGAGAATAGAGAGAGTGAATGAGAGCGGGAGAAGAGAGAGAGAGAAAAGGGAACAAAGAGAGAGACAAAAGAGAATAGAGAGAGGGAAGAGAGAGTGAATGAGAGCGGGAGAAGAGAGAGAGAGAGAAAAGGGAATAAAGAGAGAGACAAAAGAGAATAGAGAGAGAATAGAGAGAGAGGGAGAGAGAGAGAGAGAGAGAAGAATGGATAGAAAAAAGAGAAGGGAAAATAAAAGATGAGAGCGGTAGAAGAGAGAGAGAAAAGGGGTTAGAGGGAGAGAGAGAGAGACGAACGAGAATAGAGAGAGAGAAGAGAGAGTGAATGAGAGCGGGAAAAGAGAGAGAAAAGGGAATAAAGAGAGAGACAAAAGAGAATAGAGAGAAAGAGAGACTGAGGGAAGAGAGAGAGCGGGGGAGAGAAAGAAAGAGAAGAGAGAGAGAGAGAAGAATGGATAGAAAAAAGAGAAGGGAAAATAAAAGAGAGAGATGAGAGCGGGAGAAGAGAGAGAAAAGGGAAGAGAGGGAGAAAGAGACAAAAGGGAAGAGAGAGAAAGAGAGACTGAGGGAAGAGAGAAAGAAAGAGAAGAGAAAGTGATAGAAGAGAAGTAAGAGCAAAAAGGAGAGAAAATGACGAGAGAGAGAGACTGGGAAGGAAGGAGAAGGAGAGTGAGATGAGAGAGAGAAAAGAGAAGAGAGAGATAACAACTACTATATGTATGGGATTAATTCCGAATTTTCGAAATCTTTTTCAGTATCCAAAATAAAATTTGAAAAGTTTAGTTGTTCAAAATAAAAAATAAATGGAAGAGCGTTTAGGCGCCGCGAAGCGGCGCCTAAACGCTCGTCCATACTACTAATTCAATCGCGTACGTACGTTTTTAAATTTGATTTTTTATTGACACGAAAACTTGCAAAAAATATAAAAAAATGAAACTGGCCGAAAATAATTTTTTCAAAAAGAAATAAAAGAATGCAATAATATGTAAGGAATTTTTTACGATTATTAAGCTTTAGCTTAATTTTTTTAATCGAATTTTTTATATAAGTCATTTTTTGTTAGTTAGGATTGAGAGAGAAGAGAGAGAGAGTAAAAGAAAAGAAAAGAGAGAGATTGAGATGATAGAGAGAAGAGTTGGAGAGAAAGGGAGAGAGATAAAAGAGAGAGAGAGAGAGAGATTAAAAGAGGGAGGGAGAGAGAGAGAAAGAAGCGGAAGAGAGTTAAAGAGGAAAAGAGAGAAAGGAAGCGAAAGAGAGTTAACGGAAAAGAGAGAAATAGAGATAGAGAGAGAGAGAATGAGAGAGAGGGAGAGAAAGACAGAAAAGCTCAGAATTTCAAAACTGTTTTTCTTTATTATGGAATAATAATTTGATAACCTTTTATTAAAATTCTTGAAATAGACCGGAGCGGTTGGGAACCGCGTAGCGGTTCCCAAGCGCTCGTCCATACTACTAATTCAATCGCATACGTACGTTTTTGAATTTGTTTTTTATTGACACGAAAACTTGCAAAAAATAAACAATGAAACTGGCCGAAAATAGTTTTTAAAAAATAAATAAAAGAATGCAATAATGTTTACGGAATTGTTTACAATTATATTATACTTTAGTTTATATTCATTTTTAATAGTTTATATTCATTTTTAATTAGTTTTAACTTTAAAATATGCTTTTATGGAGTATATGAGAGATTGAGAGAGATTCAGGAGGAGAGAAGAGAGGAAAGGAGAGAGAAAGGGAGAGAAGAGAGCAAGCGATAGAGAGAGAGAGAGAGAGAGAGAGCGAGTAAGAGAGAGAGGAGATCAGAATCGCATAAACTACTTTTCTTTTTTTCGACTGCAATTATAATGGTTTGTTTAAAAAAAAATTGAAGTAGAACGGAGCGGTTGCTAATTGAATGTGACTTAAGGTAAGTATGTACTGAAAACCGACTTTCTGGTTTGGGAGAATTTTGCAGTGGATAAAAAATTATTTTTGCTATTTGTTTTATTTTTATTTTTGCATAAATTTAGCATATTTTGGTCATCCCCATATTTAAGTAGAATGCATTTTCGCCCAATTTTGAAGAAGTAAATTTTTATAAATTTTGCGCGTCATCCCAATGATTTTTTTATTGGCTAATTTTTTAAGCATTAAATTTTGCATAATTTTGGTCATGGCTAATTCTTTAAGTAGGGAATTCATTATTTTCGTTAATTTATTACGCATTAATTTTTGCAAAATTTTGCTGATGTCATTCATTGTTCCTTATTTTTCAGTAGGAAATGCATTATTTTTGCCGAATTTTTGCAGAAATAAATTTGGCATCATTTTTTGCATAATCTACTCATTGATTTTCATGATTAATTTAGTATGTATAAAAAGGGAAGTGAAAAGCTATCAAAAAGCATCCCAATTTTTTTTAAGAATTATATATTCATTTTATAACAAATTTTCACTTTATTTGAAACCATAGGTAAACCCTGAGGACAAAATATTCCTTGGTGATTTTGAACTTTTCTCTTTGATGCTCGGGACTAGGGCTTATATTTATAGGTGCTATAAATAAGTCCTAAAAACCCTAAAATAGGCGCTAAAAATGGGAAAATAAGTGCCAAAAAATTTCGAATTTTCTTCAAAAAGCAAAAATATTATGCCAAATCATTAATGAGATAAATAATTTTCAAAACAAAATCAAAAATTATCGTCAATAAAATAAATAAACTAATTTTTGAGATCATGTTTTGAGAAATTATTCATTTCTTATGGTACATTTTATAAAATTTTAGGGTCGATTCTTAGTGGTGTATTTTTCGTTTTTATTGCATTTTGTTAAGAATTTTGGGAAAAACGCCAAAATAGGTGAAAATAAGTTTTTTCAAAAATCTTAGGTTTTTTAAGTGCTAAAAATAAAAACCTAAAAAATAGGTGCTAATAACTCGAAAAGTAGCTTAAAAAGCCCCAAAAAAAAACCTTTCTTCGTGCATTTCAAACCCTTGGGAGCTCAGAAAAAAATAGATAAAAACCTAAAAATACTAGCCCTACTCGGGACTAAAACTCAAAATGTCATTTTTTAAAAATTTTTTTATTTTCTTTTCATTAACAAGACTTGTTTGTTTTCGTATATTTTAATATTTTCTACTTGATACCGGAAATTTCTGCTGGATTAATTCCCAAAATCGTGATAAATTCTACATTAAAAAAACTGCGGGGCTCGTGCGTCGGATTCTGGAGATTCATAAAATTTCGATAAAATTAATTTTTGTAAATAACATAAAAAAAAGTCTTCCTAATAACCCAACGAATTTTATTATTAATGAAAATTTTTTGGTTTCTGCACTTCAGGAAAACCATGTCTAATTTTTTGCAGATACATATGAATACCATCATTATTTTTCTGATTTCATTTTGCTTCATTTTTCTGCTTCATTTTCCACAATTTGTGCATTCAAAGACAGTGTGCTTCGGATATGGTGCTCAGTTCATGGTTAATGCACAGATTGGATGGTAATTATATGAAAGAAAATCGCTAATATGTAAAAAAAAATATCAAGAAATATGTACAAAAACCTTCCAAATATGTATCAAAATATGTAAATCAAAACTTTTTTTTAATGATTTTTTAAAAAAAAATTCTTAGATAGGCATGAAGAAACATAATTTGCCAGACAAATGCTCTTTTAGCTATTTAAAAAATTAAGTTACTTTTTAGAAATAAATATTTTTTCGGAATACATTCAAAAATTTTCATAAAAAATTGTATAAATTCTCAAAAGCTCAACATTTGTAATGAAAAAATGAATTTGTTTTGGATTTTATTTTGTGTTTTTATTAATTTTCCTTAAAAAATGTTTAAAAATTGTGAAATATAAAATATAGAAAAATCCCAAAATATTTTGGGTTTTAACAAAAAAAAATGAGTAACACATTTAAAAATTTAAACGACTCTCAAATTTGAGTCCAAGTCGAAAATTTAAAACCCATCAATTATTGGAATTAAAACAGAGGGAGCCTTTGGCATTTTTTCAGATTGTTGGTAGAGCAACTGTTGCCGAATTACGATTAATTGATGGGTCGGTCTTGATGATGAAAAAGAGAATATATTTCTCGTGGGGTTATCAACCTTTACATATCTCTGCTTATTCGAACGAAGAAAACGTCTATTATGAACAAACTGTAACAGAAATGTTAGATGACGGGAACTACAAACAGTACTTGGAAATTGATCCGGTCCAGTGGATAAACAATGGTGGTCAGATTACCTTCAAATTAAATGGGCAAAAGGTAATAAATAGGGCTCCAAATTTTTAGGCTCTAAAAACTGCCAAAATAGGTAGGCTTTAGGCTCTAAAAACCCCCAAAAATAGGCATTAATAACTCAAAAAGTAGCTTAACAACAGCCCAAAAAAAAAACATGTTTTTCGTGCGTTTCAGGCCACGGGGAGCTCAGGAAAAAAAATTGGCTTTTGCCTAAAAATTGGAGCCCTAGTAATAAACAAGAAAACAAAAAAACATTTTTAATTTGGTTAAATTCTGTCCATTTTGGTGACTCCTCCGTCCTTAGTGAATTTTTGATTGAGCAATGAATTTATAAAATATTTAAGTTTCTCTAAAATAGCATTTGTCAACCATCAACTAAACGGGAAAGGGTCATTTCGGCGCCCACATTTCGGCGCCAGCCCAAGTTTTTTGGTTATAACTTTTTTTTATTTTCAACCAAATCAAGCAATCTAGGTATAAATCGAGAGCCCGTCACACGTTCTATTAGCCTTACCAAAAGCAAAAAGATTTTCAAGCATGTAAAAAATTTACAAAGAAAAAATTTCAAAAATTTCCACTTTTTTGCAATTTTCGTGTTATAACTTTTTTGGTAATTGTCTAATCGCCAAGCTATAGCTTAGAAATATCTTTTAAACATGTTAAGAACTTTTGAATGATATCAAGATTGTTGGATTTGATTGACAATGAAAAAAAGTTATAGTCGAAAACTTGGGCTGGCGCCGAAACGTGGGCGCTGAAACGACCCCCTACTCAAACTAAACACCTGATTTAGCTCATCGGTGATGTAACGGTTAATGAGTTGCGCAATACCATGACAATTTCTTTGATGGTGAAAAAGCGAGTGTATTTCCAAGGTTATAGTGACCAATCATACGTTATTAATGTTTGGAGTGTGCTTGACGGACAATACACTAATATTTTCATGGCCATAGCATCGTTCGATACTTCAAATAATCTACAGTATTTGGAGATTGACCCAGAAAAATTTGGACATCTGAATGGCACTGATTGGATTACTTTTAGCGATGATGGGCAACCAGAAGTAAGTAAATTAATTTATGCAAGGAATGGATTTATATGTGCCAAAAAACTACCAAAATATGTGCTAAAAGCTAAGCTCCAAAAAAAGGCCAAAATATGTACAAAAAATTGAAAAAACTGCTCCAAAAATAAGTTAATTTTTTCAAAAAAATACTCATTTTTTTATCCATTTCGCTAGCATAATTGCAAATCAAACTCATTTCAATGCTTTTTTACCTAAATCTTTTTCTCGCTCTCTAAAAATACTATTTTTCGAAATTTTCTTTGCCAAAAATCAAATTTTGCCTTAAAAGTGAAAAAATTCACGAAAAAGTAAAAAAAAGCCAAAAATTAAAGAAATTTTTGGGCATCAAATAATTTTGAAATAAGTGGGCAAATTAAAAAATATATAACCAAATTAATTTAATGATTTTTTAAATAATTTTGAATTCTTGAATTCAAAATAATAACACTTTTTTAGTTTTGCATTATGGGCGGTGCTACAGTTGGAGTTTTGCGAGAAGTTGATGACATTTTACTTTAAGGATGAGTGTATAATTAATTATGGTACGCTTGGCAACTGGTAATCCAGTAAAACTCAGTCAAATTTTATATTTTCACATTTGTTAAATATGCAAATAAATTTGTCCTTAATTTTAAATATTCAACCGCAGCGCCTCGCAGCTTTATTAATTATTTATATTTTTAAACAATATAAAAAACCACAAAAGAAATTATTTGAACTTGACCATTGACAGCACATTTATGCCATATTTATATGATTTTGTTTAAATTTCATAAATTGGTATTTTATGCAATAAAAATTTCATCCATAGCATATGAAATAATAAAAATAGAAATATTTTTAAATAAATTAAAAAATAGTCAAAATAATCCCATGAATTCTCATAATTCATTGGCTGTTGTCGCTTTCTGTTTCGCTTTCATCAGTTTCGCTTTCAATTTGTTCAACACGATATGTAAAGAGTTAAAACATGTTTGTTCAACCAAGAGGAGT
>SIJG01000187.1:66934-143816 GCA_023374025.1 Heterodera schachtii
AGTCGATTCTTAGGGGTGTATTTTTTCGTTTTTGTAAACCTCTATTTTTAGGGGTGTATTTTCGTGTTTTTTTTAAATTGAATTGATTGCATTTTTTATGTTTCCTTTGCATAAACGCGTTTGATTTAGACATTGTTGTGAACGCCTTTAAAAATGTGAAAAATAGACGCGTTCAATTGTAAATGATCTGGTTTTCATTTCATTTCATAAACTCTTTTGTTATTTTTACATAAAAATTAATATAATATTTCAAAAAAAAAATTTTTTTTTCAAAAAATTCTGATTTCGGGGGGGGGGGGGCCTGCCCCCCCCTAGCTACGCCCTTGTTGCATGACCCTTAAAATCACACAGAAAAAATTATTTGAAATTAAAAAACGAAAAATAATTAACTGCTTTTAGATGGTGGGCCTTTTTTCGGTCGATTACAAGGGAGAGGGTCGTTTCGGCGCCGGTCGTTTCGGCGCCAGCCAGTTTTTGGACTAAATTTTTTTTTCTTTGCCAACCAAATCTAGCAATCTTGGTATTATTCAATAGCCCTAAGTGTCATCTATTAGCCTGCAATTGCGAAAAAATGTTGTTAAGTGTAAAAAAAGTTATAGCCAGAAGAATTCAAAAAACCAGATATTCGAACTTATTTGGCTATAACTTTTTTAAACTTCACAAAATTTTCTCAATTTTGCAAGCAAATAGAGAACACTTAGGGCTTTCGAATGATACCAAGATTGTAGATTTGGTTGACAAAGAAAAATTGTTTAGTCCAAAAACTGAACTGGCGCCGAAACGACCGGCGCCGATTAGTACTTCGTTTTTGATTTCCGCCTCTCCTACTGATTATTTATAAACCCATTTTTTCCCATATGTGCACGAGAAATTTCATTTTACATTTCCGTTATTTCGTTTTCGTTCAATTTTCGTGTGTTTGATTTTGTTTTCGTTTTCGTCTCAAACTTTTATTCTTTTCGGATTTTGTTTTTGCTATGATTTTTTGGATTGTTTTTTTCTTCTGGTTTTCATGAATTCCCAAAATCACACTCGGTCGAAATTGTGGCTAACTCGTCATTGTCGCCCGTCGTGTTCATTTGGCACCAGTGCTATTGCCGCTGTCGCCATCAATGGCATTTTGAATTTGGTTGTCCTTAATCCTAAACTCATAATTTTTTAAAAATTTTTAATTTACAAAGAGAGTGTGTTTCGCTTATGGTGAAGATCCGGTCACTGTTTGTGCCATTCCTCAACATGACAAGCGGCACACTTTTAATTTCGGAGCAACCATGCCAGAAAAACAGTCCGATGGTCAATGGAAACAATTTTTGGATATTGACACTGGTACATGGCAAAAAATCGAAAACAACTATCAGAAAATTGTTTTCGAAGTTAAAACAAATTCTGGCATGGTAACAGCAATTAAACAAATTAGTGTAATTATAAAAAATAAATAACATTTTAACCTTTTTTTGTTTAAAAAATGCCGCTACTCGCCGTCAAGAAAATTCCTAATAAATTTAGCCCCCAAAAATTAGTAAAACCAAAAACTCAAAGAATAAGAAAATTTATTTATTGCCTGCCCTTACAAATAAAGTGGACATCTGGACAGTGAAGTCATTTAGACAGAACCGGACAATTGGACAGTGGACATTACGACAGTGAGTGCATTTTTTTACTATTATAAATGGCTATAGCTGTAATAAAAAATATTTCAAAAGAATATTTGGGTAAATTGAATTTCCTTAAGTCTGATCAGACATTAAAATAAGTAAGTGATTCCTTCTAAATTCAAGATAAAGATTTTTTTTTAAAATAAAAAAGATGAAATCTATTGCTGTTTCTTAACGATCCGGGCGCTTATAAATTGACTAATCGGTTCGTATGAATTGTCAAATATCCTAAGAAAATATTTTTATAATTGCTAAAGCCATTTATAATAGTAAAAAAAATTCACTCACTGTCGTAATGTCCACTGTCCAATTGTCCGGTTCTGTCAAAATGACTTCACTGTCCAAATGTCCACTGTCGAACTGTCCAGATGTCCACTGTCCAAATGTCCGGGAGCCTATTTAAGGATATTTCTGCTAAATGGAACATATAAGCAAAATTCTAAAACAAAAAAATTATCATTTAAATTTTTTATTTTGATATTTGGAAATATTTCTGGAATTGTAATTAATATTTTTAAAAAATTTATTTTATTTTTGATATTCCGAAAATATTTCTAAAATTGTTTAATTTTAAAAAATCTACGGCTTTAGTTTTAATAATACAACTTTTCAGACGCAAAAAGAAACTACAGTTGATGTACTACGTCAAACTGGTCAAGTTTTGGACTTTTGCTGATAAACACTGATGAGATTAGCGATGAAGATGAGTAGGAAGAAAATCAGCAGAACGGCTTTATGTATTTGACATTATCAGATGTTGTCATTTTCATTGTTTTGTTGATGCCATTTTTGGCTTGTTGAAAAAAAACATTTTTTAAATTTTGTTTTTCTTTTATTTGCTGCAGATTTTGCGTTGATCATTGGAAAAAATATATTTTTTTTTACACCTAAAAATTATATTAAAAAATGAAAAAACAAAAAAAAAAAAAAAAACAGAAAAAGTCACTTTTTATATAGATTCCTGGCGCAGCGTTTTTATGTACACAAAAAAAAAAATTAAAGTTGAATAAAAAAAAATAGGGCTGGGAAATTTTTCATTATTTTTTTTGCATAATTTGAGTAATGACTAATTTTTAAGTAATATTAAGTCACAAATAAATGTAAATTGGTAATAAAATTTAGCGAAATTAAAAAAAATAATAAGTGAATGAAATTGTTTATTACCTTTTTGATTTGTTTATGAAAAAAACGACGATTAATATGCATGTTTTAATTAATTTCGATTATACAATATCTGAAGATATTTAAAATTATGATGGTGGTTGAGTTAAACCAACCCAGAAAGACTTTATTAGAAGTTCACAAATGAATT
Source organism: Heterodera schachtii (assembly GCA_023374025.1). Lineage (NCBI taxonomy): Eukaryota > Metazoa > Nematoda > Chromadorea > Rhabditida > Heteroderidae > Heterodera > Heterodera schachtii. Next base: position 69,902 of record SIJG01000187.1, read on the forward strand.
AATAACTTCAATATTTTGTAATATCTTAAATAGCACAATTTAAGCATCACAGTTGGATCGTTCAAATAATAAACATTACTTGGAGATTGACCCAGATCTTTTTGCCCATCTACAAAACAATGTTTGGATTAATTCTACCGTAAATGTGCAAATGGAAATAAAGCAGTAAGCAAATAAATGAAAATTGTTATAAAATAGGATAATTTGTGACAAAGGGATAAAAATAATTTTTCAAAATCTAATTTAAAAAAAGCTAATTTTGTTTAAGGGTTTCTTTTTAAAAAATTTGAAAATCCATTTACATATAATAGGATAATCCTTTTTTTAGCTTTTGGGCAGTGCTACAGTATCCATTTTACGTGAAGTTCGTGACATTGACTTTTCTCGTGGAGTGCAATATAATGGTCCGCTTAACGGCGGCTTTTGATAGCTGTGGGTATTGTTTAGCATCAGATGATTGTGTTCTCTGATTCCCATTGCTTTGTTGATGCCTATTTTGGCTTATTGTTGCGATAAAACTGTTTTCTAATTTTACCATTTTTGATTTATTCTTGTCATTTTAATAAAATAACTAGGGTATTTGAATTACGTTTATTAAGACTAATCTTGAGGAGAAGGGATAGGGACGAACATGATAACTAGGGATGCCAATTATATGGAAATCCACATTTTTTCCTGGACTGTGGGAGGCCTGAAACGCACGAAAAACATGTTTATAACTTAGTTTTAAGCCTCTAGGAGATATTTCTATATCCATATTTTCCATATTTCGCGATTTATGTCCATATTTCTCTATATTTTTCCATATTTTGGCATTTATGTCCATATTTATGCCCATATTTTGGCATTTCCATAAAACCTCTAATAGAACGGCCCTCAACAGATAAATTTGTCTTTTTGACCTCAAAAGCCGGGAAATTTTTCAAAAAAATCAGTTTTTCACAAAATTTTTCCCGAGAATATTGAATAAATTTAAATTTTCTTAAATTTGTTACATTTGTTTCAAAAATAAGCAAAATTTCGCTTTTTGGGTTGATTTTTTGCTAAAAATGAGTAAATTTTAGCTTTATTATGTTTTTTTCTTCTACTTAGAAAATGATTTTTAATACCATATTTAGCCATTTTTGAAGGTTTTGCTTTATATTTAACAAATTTAAAGAAATTTTGGGGAATTATACCCTCAATTTGGAAAAATTTATGTCCATATTTTTGCAAGTTTATGTCCATATTTCGCGATTTTTGGTCCATATTTTATGGCCATATCTCGCGATTTTATATCCATATAATTCCGAACCCTAATGATGGATGACATGGTAAACGGTAATTTTTCTAATTTTCAACATGCCATTTACCATGTTCAAATTTTTTCGGATTTTTTTTTGGGGGGGGGGAACTTCCAAAAAGTCACCCCTTATTTGTAAGGAGTGAGTTTGTTTTTTTTTTTTTTTAAATCATCCAATTTGACTATAAATGCCAAAAATTCAAATGTTGGTATCATTCCAGCAGTTGACATTAGGTAATTCCAATTTTTTAATTTAAGCAAAAAAATAAGATTTCGAAATTTAATTTATTGAAATTATCCCCTCATAAACTTTTCGAAAGAAGTGCCGACCTTATTTTTTTCCGTTTTCACAAAGGGCATCCATTTTTATGAATTGTAAAAAATTGATCATTTTTTTTCATTTTATTTAAGGGCATCCATTTTTATGAATTGTAAAAAATTGATCATTTTTTTTCATTTTATTTAAGGGCATCCATTTTTATGAATTGTAAAAAAATTGATCATTTTTTTTCATTTTATTTAAGGGTATCCATTTTTATGAATTGTAAAAAATTGATCATTTTTTTATTTTATTTAAGGGTATCATTTTTATGAATTGTAAAAAAATTGATCATCTGAATGGATATGCATCATGAAAATTAAAAAAAAGGCAAATTTATAAAATGCCAACATGGAAAAATGGCACATAAAAACACTGCTGATTGATGCCTTACAATCACCACATTTCCCCCAAAATTACAATGAATTATTTCATTTTTATTATCCTAAAATCCTTTTTAATTTCCTTAAACTGTCAAAATTGGACATAAAATTGCAAATTTTTAGAGAAATTATGGTTAAAAATGGTCAAAAATTCGAATTTTCTCCCCTTCGGCGCGCCTATCATCACCGCCTGGACAACCTAAAAGCTTTAAAATGACTCAAAATCGCAAAAATTGTTTTTATTGTTTTTCTCATTTGGAATAAAATTAGCATCCAAAATGCTGATTTTTGACTCCAAATGCTGGTTTTTTGTCGACAAATTCTCTGATTTTGAAATTTTTCAGTTGGAAGTCCTGTTGGGATAAAGCGCCACACACTAAGTGCCCTGCAGCACTTAGAGCTATCTCTTTTGTTGTAGTTTTACATTTTTTTTTTGTTCATTTAAACCAGGGTTCGGATCGAAAATTTTTAAATAATAAGAACATCAGTGCCAAAAAAATATATAAGATTTTAGGGTCAAAAATAAGAACATTTTGCAAAATTGCTTTAAAACGCTTGTGTAATAATTATTCAATTGTAAATCAAATTTTGTATTTTCACCTCCTAATTATTCGATTTTAACTAATTTTTGAAAAAAAATTTTTGCGGCGCATTTTTTCTAAAAAAAATTTCTCTAAAAATTTGAATGCAATTTGTTAACAAATTTGGTTAAAAAAATGACCCAAATTTGCGATTTTGAGCTAATTTTTTCAAGAAAAAATTGGAGTTTTTGGGGCCGGCGGTGCCCAGATAGGCGCCGCCGGGGGAAAATTTGAAGAATTTTAATGAATTTTGTTCGAAAGTAGCCAAATTTTTTTAGCCTCTTTCAAAAATGAAAATTTGCGGACTCGCTCAGTTCGGCCCCCCACGGTTCGGCACCAACATGTTTTTCCACTATAACTTTTTTCATTGTCATAATCCAACAGTCTTGGTAGCATTTCGAAGGCACTGTATATACTCTATTAGCCTTACAAAAAGCTAAAAAATTTTCAAGCCTGTAAAAAATTTATTACGAAAAAACTTGAAAAATTTAGAGTTTTTCACAATTTTCATGTATAACTTTTTTGGTAATTATTTAATCGCGAAGCAATAGCTTAGAAAAAGCTTCTAAACATGTTAAGCTTTCGAATGATATCAAAAAGTTGGATTTGGATGGCAAATAAAAAAAAGTTATAGGAAGTTACAGTGGAAAAACATTCTGGGGCCGAACCGTGGGGGCCGAATTGAGGTAAACCGGAAAATAGGGCACTATCCCCCAAATCAGAACATTTCTTAGAAATAAGAACAAATCCGAACCCTGATTTAAACCCACACAATCAATCATCAATGATTGGGAAATGTTTGAGGATTGGAATTCAAAATAACGTTTTTTTTCAGATGAACATCACGTCCATTATTCGTTTGTTCGCGGTTTGCTTCCCTTTTTTGGCCAATTTTCCCCAAAGTGCGCAGGAAGAAGAAACAAAGAAAGTGTATTTCGCTTATGGTCGTCCGGTTAAAGTTACAGCTGTACATAACGGGGACAAAATTTATCGCGGAGAAACCACGGGAGATGCTGAATCGAAACAATATTTGAAAATTGGTCCTAATGAGTGGAAGGGAATGAATGATAATGCTGTAATTGTTTTCCATGTTGACACAGGCAATGGCATGGTAAGCATAAAACTTTAATAGACAATTTCTGTAATCATTAGAGACCGGAAATTTCAAATTTGCGGATCCCGATGCGGGATTGGAACTCAAATTTCTTGCGGGCCGGGATCCCGCGGGATTAATCCCGCATTTAAAATTTGCGGGATCAGCGCGCGGGATTGCGGGATTTTAGAAAATTCGAAAATTTTTCAATTAAATTTCTAAAAATTTCCAAATACAAAAAATACCTGATATTTTGAAAAAGAATTTTGCGGCGCAATTTTTTCAAAAAACTAGGAACAGGGGGTCCGGAAAGAAATTTTTTGAAAATTTAATGCGATTTGTTAACAGATTTTGTCTAAAATGACAATCTTGCAATTTTGAGTCAATTTTTTAAAAGAGATAATAAGGTGGAGGCCCGGCGGTGCCGATAGGCGCCGCAGGGAAAGAAAATGATTCAACTTTATTAAATTTATTATTTAATTTATTCAAAAATATTTGGCATTCTGCCTTTGAAAAATTTTCAAAAAATGCAACGCGGATCCCGCTGGATCCCGCACAAAAAATCAAATTTTTCTAATTCAATCTTTTCAGGAAAATAAATGTGACGAAGTTTCAGTACGAGAACTGCGTGATGCTAGTACAGTTTTGGACTTTGTTAAAACAAAGAGAGTGTGTTTCGCTTATGGTGAAGATCCGGTCACTGTTTGTGCCATTCCTCAACATGACAAGCGGCACACTTTTAATTTCGGAGCAACCATGCCAGAAAAACAGTCCGATGGTCAATGGAAACAATTTTTGGATATTGACACTGGTACATGGCAAAAAATCGAAAACAACTATCAGAAAATTGTTTTCGAAGTTAAAACAAATTCTGGCATGGTAACAGCAATTAAATAAATTAGTGTAATTATCAAAAATAAATAACATTTTAACCTTTTTTTGTTTAAAAAATGCCGCTACTCGCCGTCAAGAAAATTCCTAATAAATTTAGCCCTCAAAAATTACTAAAACCAAAAACTCAAAGAATAAGAAAATTTATTTATTGCCTGCCCTTACAAATAAAGTGGACATCTGGACAGTGAAGTCATTTAGACAGAACCGGACAATTGGACAGTGGACATTACGACAGTGAGTGCATTTTTTACTATTATAAATGGCTATAGCTGTAATAAAAAATATTTCAAAAGAATATTTGGGTAAATTGAATTTCCTTAAGTCTGATCAGACATTAAAATAAGTAAGTGATTCCTTCTAAATTCAAGATAAAGATTTTTTTTTAAATAAAAAAGATGAAATCTATTGCTGTTTCTTAACGAGCCGGGCGCTTATAAATTGACTAATCGGTTCGTATGAATTGTCAAATATCCTAAGAAAATATTTTTATAATTGCTAAAGCCATTTATAATAGTAAAAAAAAATTCACTCACTGTCGTAATGTCCACTGTCCAATTGTCCGGTTCTGTCAAAATGACTTCACTGTCCAAATGTCCACTGTCGAACTGTCCAGATGTCCACTGTCCAAATGTCCGGGAGCCTATTTAAGGATATTTCTGCTAAATGGAACATATAAGCAAAATTCTAAAACAAAAAAATTATCATTTAAATTTTTTATTTTTGATATTTGGAAATATTTCTGGAATTGTAATTAATATTTTTAAAAAATTTATTTTATTTTTGATATTCCGAAAATATTTCTAAAATTGTTTAATTTTAAAAAATCTACGGCTTTAGTTTTAATAATACAACTTTTCAGACGCAAAAAGAAACTACAGTTGATGTACTACGTCAAACTGGTCAAGTTTTGGACTTTTGCTGATAAACACTGATGAGATTAGCGATGAAGATGAGTAGGAAGAAAATCAGCAGAACGGCTTTATGTATTTGACATTATCAGATGCTGTCATTTTCATTGTTTTGTTGATGCCATTTTTGGCTTGTTGAAAAAAAACATTTTTTAAATTTTGTTTTTCTTTTATTTGCTGCAGATTTTGCGTTGATCATTGGAAAAAAAATATATTTTTTTACACCTAAAAATTATAGTAAAAAATGAAAAAAACAAAAAAAAAAAACAGAAAAAGTCACTTTTTATATAGATCCCTGGCGCAGCGTTTTTATGTACACAAAAAAAAAAAAATTAAAGTTGAATAAAAAAAAATAGGGCTGGGAAATTTTTCATTATTTTTTTGCATAATTTGAGTAATGACTAATTTTTAAGTAATATTAAGTCACAAATAAATGTAAATTGGTAATAAAATTTAGCAAAATTAAAAAAAATAATAAGTGAATGAAATTGTTTATTACCTTTTTGATTTGTTTATGAAAAAAACGACGATTAATATGCATGTTTTAATTAATTTCGATTATACAATATCTGAAGATATTTAAAATTATGATGGTGGTTGAGTTAAACCAACCCAGAAAGACTTTATTAGAAGTTCACAAATGAATTAATAACTTCAATATTTTGTAATATCTTAAATAGCACAATTTAAGCATCACAGTTGGATCGTTCAAATAATAAACATTACTTGGAGATTGACCCAGATCTTTTTGCCCATCTACAAAACAATGTTTGGATTAATTCTACCGTAAATGTGCAAATGGAAATAAAGCAGTAAGCAAATAAATGAAAATTGTTATAAAATAGGATAATTTGTGACAAAGGGATAAAAATAATTTTTCAAAATCTAATTTAAAAAAAGTTAATTTTGTTTAAGGGTTTCTTTTTAAAAAATTTGAAAATCCATTTACATATAATAGGATAATCCTTTTTTTAGCTTTTGGGCAGTGCTACAGTATCCATTTTACGTGAAGTTCGTGACATTGACTTTTCTCGTGGAGTGCAATATTATGGTCCGCTTAACGGCGGCTTTTGATAGCTGTGGGTATTGTTTAGCATCAGATGATTGTGTTCTCTGATTCCCATTGCTTTGTTGATGCCTATTTTGGCTTATTGTTGCGATAAAACTGTTTTCTAATTTTACCATTTTTGATTTATTCTTGTCATTTTAATAAAATAACTAGGGTATTTGAATTACGTTTATTAAGACTAATCTTGAGGAGAAGGGATAGGGACGAACATGATAACTAGGGATGCCAATTATATGGAAATCCATATTTTTTCCTGGACTGTGGGAGGCCTGAAACGCACGAAAAACATGTTTATAACTTAGCTTTAAGCCTCTAGGAGATATTTCTATATCCATATTTTCCATATTTTTCAATATTTTGGCATTTATGTCCATATTTATGCCCACATTTTGGCATTTCCATAAAACCTCTAATAGAACGGCCCTCAACCGATAAATTTGTCTTTTTGACCTCAAAAGCCGGGAAATTTTTCAAAAAAATCAGTTTTTCACAAATTTTTTCCCGAGAATATTGAATAAATTTAAATTTTCTTAAAAATTGTTACATTTGTTTCAAAAATAAGCAAAATTTCGCTTTTTGGGTTGATTTTTTGCTAAAAATGAGTAAATTTTAGCTTTATTATGTTTTTTTTTTTCTTTACTTAGTAAAATGATTTTTAAAACCATATTTAGCCATTTTTGAAGGTTTTGCTTTATATTTAACAAATTTAAAGAAATTTTGGGGAATTATACCCTCAATTTGGAAAAATTTATGTCCATATTTTTGCAAGTTTATGTCCATATTTCGCGATTTTTGGTCCATATTTTATGGCCATATCTCGCGATTTTATATCCATATAATTCCGAACCCTAATGATAACAAAGATTTTTTGACCTAATTGCATGACAAGGGCGTAGCCAGGACCTTCGTTTCGGGGGGGGGGGCAACTCAAAAAGTCGATTCTTAGGGGTGTATTTTCGTGTTTTTTTAAAATTGAATTGATTGCATTTTTTATGTTTCCTTTGCATAAACGCGTTTGATTTAGACATTGTTGTGAACGCCTTTAAAAATGTGAAAAATAGACGCGTTCAATTGTAAATGATCTGGTTTTCATTTCATTTCATAAACTCTTTTGTTATTTTTACATAAAAATTAATATAATATTTCAAAAAAAAAATTTTTTTTTCAAAAAATTCTGATTTCAGGGTGGGGCCCGTGCCCCCTGGGCCCCCCCCCCTAGCTACGCCCTTGTTGCATGACCCTTAAAATCACACAGAAAAAATTATTTGAAATTAAAAAACGAAAAATAATTAACTGCTTTTAGATGGTGGGCCTTTTTTCGGTCGATTACAAGGGAGAGGGTCGTTTCGGCGCCGGTCGTTTCGGCGCCAGCCAGTTTTTGGACTAAATTTTTTTTTCTTTGCCAACCAAATCTAGCAATCTTGGTATTATTCAATAGCCCTAAGTGTCATCTATTAGCCTGCAAATTGCGAAAAAATGTTGTTAAGTGTAAAAAAAGTTATAGCCAGAAGAATTCAAAAAACCAGATATTCGAACTTATTTGGCTATAACTTTTTTAAACTTCACAAAATTTTCTCAATTTTGCAAGCAAATAGAGAACACTTAGGGCTTTCGAATGATACCAAGATTGTAGATTTGGTTGACAAAGAAAAATTGTTTAGTCCACTGGCGCCGAAACGACCGGCGCCGATTACTACTTCGTTTTTGATTTCCGCCTCTCCTACTGATTATTTATAAACCCATTTTTTCCCATATGTGCACGAGAAATTTCATTTTACATTTCCGTTATTTCGTTTTCGTTCAATTTTCGTGTGTTTGATTTTGTTTTCGTTTTCGTCTCAAACTTTTATTCTTTTCGGATTTTGTTTTTGCTATGATTTTTTGGATTGTTTTTTTCTTCTGGTTTTCATGAATTCCAAAAACCCCCACTCGGTCGAAATTTTTTAAAAATTTTTAAATTAAAAACAAAATCATTTAATAGGAAGCAGCAAGTCATAATACTGAATAAAGTTTTCCAGCAGGAGGTTAGGGTTGAAATTCAAAAGCTTTTTTTTTCAATGTGTTTTTTTCAAAAACAGCACAAGGCCAAATAAATATATAAATTTTATAGACAATTCCAACCCTACCGGTGACCAAGGCCCATATTTTTATGTTTTATATTTTTATTTTATTTTTTTGAGAATTTTGTTATCGCATTAAAACTAAGAAAAGCATTTTGCCTGTTTTCTTTTTATCCAGAGTGAGTTTTAAGTGCATAAAAAAACATAAATTAGACTTTGTCTTATAAAAGAATATTTTGTGGTTTTTTGTAGTTTTTAGCAGATGTTTTGGCGATTTTTATAGCATATAAATCCTGTGAAAATCTAACTGTTATTTATTTATTTCTTACTTTTTTAAAAAAAATAAAATTACTATTGCTATTTTTTGCATAAATTTTGCATATTTTTGTCACCCCCATTTTTTAAGTGGAAACTGCATTATTTTTGCCAAATTTTGGAGAAGTAAATTTTGTTAATTCTGCACGTCACCCCAATGATTTGATTGCCTACTTTTAATTTTGGTCATGGCTAATTTTTTAAGTAGGAAATTCATTATTTTCGTTAATTTATTGCATTAAATTTTGCTTAATTTTGGTCATGGCTAATTTTTTAAGTAGGGAATTCAATTATTTTGGTTAATTTATTGCATTATTATTTTGCATAATTTTGCAGATGTCATCAAAAATATTATGTTTTATTACAATGATTAACCAATTGAGTAGAATTTTTTTAAAATTAAATATTCATTTTTATTTAATCTGGCCATAAATTTTTATGCGTTTATAAAATTTTAATCGTAATGACCACTTGAGTAGAGTATTTTTCTTTTATTAATATATTTATTTTAATTTTCGCAACAATTTTAAGAATATTTAAATATAAAATGATCATTGATCACTCATTTGGGCAGAGTATAAAATATTTCAAAAGTATAAAATTTGCATATAAATAGTCTTTTCTGAGCCTTACAAAATCACAATCTTCCAAAACTCCAAGCATTGCTGAGCATTCTAATTTTACTTCTTTTTTTTTGCTCATAAACGTCTAAGATTTTCTTTTTGATTGGAAGGCGAAATTTTTAAAAATTCGAACCCGTATTTGGGATTATTAAGTTTTGCGACTCCAAAAATGGGCGAAATTCCGTTTTTGAGGATTTTTAACTCAGAATACGATTTTAGTAAAAAGAAAGGCTCGGGATTCCCTGGAAAATTCAATTATCCCGGTTTATTAGCCCCGGTCATAACTATTTTTATGAACATTTAAACATTCTAATCATTAGCAAAATTTTTCCAAATTAAACGGTTTTTACAATTTTTTAAGAGAAAATTTCAATTTTCAGTTCCTCGAATAAAACTAAATAAATTTAAAAACCTCGCTTTCCAGGTACCGATGTACCCATACAAACCATCCAACTCTATATATTTATTATTTTCAGCGATGAATATTGTTGCCCATTTTTTGGTCGCGCTTTGCTCGATTTTTATTTGCATCGTCCATTTTCCTAAGTTTACGCATGCTGTGACAAAGACAATGGCCTTCGGAAGAGGTCACCCTTTTACAGTCAAAGTATGGCATAATGGTCAATGGTTGCGCGATTTTGAAACAGAGCAAGACGGCAACGGGATACTGTATAAGAAGCTTAACACAAGACAATGGACGGGATTTGAGGATAATGCTTTAATCCGTTTCCAATATGAAAATGGAATGGTAAGTATTAAAACCAATACAATTTTGAAAATTCTTCAGTGCACCATTTTTTTATGTGTAAAAATGTACCAAGCAAATATTTTGGAATTAACTGAATGGGCGTGATCCAATTTTATTAGGATAATTCGTTGACAAATTAATTTTTAATTGGTTCTTTGAAAAATAATTTTTCCACAATTCTGAAATTTGCATTAAATAAAATCTTAAAAATGTATTTGTTTTTTCAGCTTATTCAAGAAATAAGAGTGAGTAAGTTGCGCCTAAAAAAGGAAATATTTTTTCAAAGAAGTCGGACACAGTATGAAATTTCTGTCTTTCACAATGAACAACGCAAGTTTGAAGGATATGCAATTTATGATAGCTCGAAACAGAAGAATTATTTGGCGATTGATCCAGAGCAATGGCTGCAATTATATCCTAATGATGTGATTACTTTCAAATGTAATGTGCGTAATGGACAACAGGTAAACAAATAAAAATTAATATAACTTTTGAACCTAATCAATCACAATATGTATAATTTCGACTTGGAGAAAATTGGACAAATTTTCTGTTCATATTTTGGATGTTTGGCAAAACAGAGTGACCAGGGGTGGTCTGAAATTCCGGTATGGAATTTTTTGTAGAAAATTGCGGAAAACTGAAAATTTTAAATTAAATTAAAATCATTATTACTTAAGTAAGATGTGTTAATTTTGACAATTTTTAGGTGCTTGGCACAGCTACCGTAGAGTTATTGCGTGAAGTTGGTGAAAGCACATACGACCTAGACTTTTCACAAGGGTACCGACATTATTTCCGCGGTGTCCATGGTGTGATTTACTGATGCCGATGGTAGCGCATATTTTACGGTTTATCCGTAAAGGAAACGATAAGCAAATCGGTGCGGTGATATCACCATATGATACATATACATACTGTTTTGATACATACCAATTTGTTGGTGCCTCCTAATTTGGCTTGTTGCGATAAACTTCATACATATTTTCTACAATTAGTAGTTGGTTGGTGTAAGGCCTGAAAAAGGTAAGTCTAATGTATAGCATGTACAATGAATCTTTTTTGTTGTTCTTTCGTTTTTTTACCAAAAAAATTTTCTGTAGCATTTTTTCAGAACAAAATTTTGAACTGATAAACCTCACAATGTGATAACAAATGAACTAAAGTAATGGAGTAAACATATATCAACAAGTAAGCAATGATTAAAAAATTAAACAAAAAATATATATTTTTATGAATGTAAAAAACACTAGCCTGGCCACTTAAAACAATGACTTAATGCTCAAATAGACTAATTGACAGATTTTGGTAAAATATTTCTTAAATAAATAATATTTCTTTATTGAATTAAATTAAATTTTCAAAATTTCTCCGGGCGGCGCTCTATGCCTACCAAAATTTTTTTAATTAACATAGTGCAGCATTTTTTCTTTTTAGTAGTCAAAATTTTCGTTTACATGCTTACTGAAAAAGTATCATAGGAAAAGTTCTGATTTTTTGAATTTTTGCCCTGTTTGTGAATCGACTTAGCACCATGATTAGGGATGGGATTTTTATGTGCTAAAAACCCTGAAATATGTGCTAAAAAATGCTGAAATATGTGCTAAAATATGTATTAAAAATTGGAAAAATCAAATTTTTTTTTTTTGCATAAAAATCCAAAAAATCTCATCTTTATCTTTTTTGCTCGCGCAATTGCAAATCAAATACATTTCAAGGTGTTCGAAAGTAAAATGAATCTTTTTTTCCGATAAATTATTTTTATAAATTGAAAGTTCCAGCACAGAATTTCGAAATCCAATGACGAATTAATGAATTCAATTTGTTTTACTAAAATGCTAAAATATCTGCCAAACCCTAAAATATGTGCGATATGTTTTTATGTGCCAAAATGCCAAAATATGTGTTTTTATGTTTTCATAAGTCGCTCTAAATCGAAAATTGTTCGGAGAAAATGTTTTTTTTTTGGGCTTCTCCGTCATAGCTAAGCCGCAGAAAAAATATGTAAAAACATAAAAATCCCATCCCTAACCATGAAACCACTGTAATCCCTCTGTACAGTAGTATCCTCTGTTTTTCGCTTGGCCTTTGTACCCAGCCACATGAAAGACCCGTTTAGCTAAAACTTAGCTTCAAACAAATCTTAATGATCAAAATCCAGTCTTCTTTACTTTTTTAGCAATTTCCAAAAAATTTTTAGCCAAACAGCTAAGGCCATTTTGCATTCCTTCTTTTTGGTCGGTCCCTTTTTAGTGCAGAAAATATTTTGTTTCTCATTTTCAATGGGGAATAATGCATTATTTTTGGCAAATTTTACAAAAATTTTTATGTTAACCAATTCCAAATTATAGAATAATAAATATTTCATTTTCTTTTTGTTTGAACAAAAATATTATGTTTTTATTACAATGATTAACCAATTGAGTAAAGTTTTTTTTAAATTGAGTAGAGTTTTATTTAATCTGGCCACAATTTTTATCCATTTATAAAATTTTAATCTTAATGATCACTTGAGTAGAGTAAGCCCGTAGCCAGAAAAAATTTTTTTTTTCTCTTTGGGGGGCCAAATTTGGAGTCCCGATAGGCGCCGTCGGGAAATTTTTTTTTAAATTATATACATTTTTAATAGGATTTTTCGGAAAAAGTCCAAAACAGGCGTAAAAACACCAAAACGCCAAAAAAGGCCTTAAAGGCACGAAAATCCTAAAAAGGCAAAAAAAAAAAAGGCATAAGAAAACTAAACCTAGAAGCTTCAAACCAAGTGGAAAATGTGTTATTTAAGCTTAATTTATCGAAACTTTTGTTCAAAAGAAGTCCGCTCTCTACTCATTACCCCCCCCCCCCCCCAAATTGATCATGGCCAATCATTTATTCAGAAATATTTGCATTATACATCCATTTTTTTATACTTAAAAATAGTGACCTAGTTTTTAAATTCCCAAAATACTCCTAAACATGCTCCAAAAGCCCAAAAATGAATGGATATGCATGTATTTTAACGCATAAAAATTATTATTGAGACATGTGCTGAAAATATGCAAAAAGATACAAAGCATAACTTTATTATAAAAATTATATATCCACCTCTAAAAGAAACTTTCTAAAACTTAGCTTCAAACAAATCTTAATGATCAAACAGCTTCTATATTTTTTTTTAGTAATTTCCGAAAAATTTTCAGCCAAAAAACAGCTAAGGCCCCATTAAATTTTGCATTTCATCTTTTCTGGTTGGTCCCTTTTTAGTGCAGAAAATATTTTGTTCCTCATTTTAATGGGGAATAATGCATTATTTTTTGGCAATTTTATAGAATTAAATTGTGTGCTAACCAATTCTAAATTATAAAATAATAAATATTTCATTTTCTTTTTGTTTGACCAAAAATATTATGTTTTTATTGCATATGATCAACCAATTGAGTAGAGAAATTTTTAATTAAATATTCATTTTATTTTATTTGGCCATACATTTTTATGCTGTTATAAAATTTTAATCGCAATAACCACTTAAGTAGAGTATTTTACTTTTATTAAAATAATTATTTTATTTTCCCAACAGTTTTTAATAATATTTAAATATAAAATGATCATTGATCATTCATTTGAGTAGAGTATAAAATACCTCAAAAGTATAAAATTTGCATATAAATAGGCTTTTCTGAGTCTTATAAAATCACAATCTTCCAAAACCCCAAGCATTGCTGAGCATTACAATTTCACTTCTTTTTTTTTTTGTTCATAAACGTCTAAGATTTTCTTTTTGATTGGAAGGCAAAATTTTGAAAAAACTCGAACCCTTGAAGTTTTATTTGATCGAAAAAGGATTTACAATGCGTAAATTTTGAGTTCACTCTCGAACCAAGTGTTTTAAAAATTTATATTTTGACCACTTTGAGTAGCGTATATTATTTATTAAAATAATCATTTTATTTTATTTGGCCATAATTTAAAAAATATTTATTTTAACAGACCAATCATAATATTTTTTCAACATCCTGAGGTTTTTTTTCTTGAAGTTTTCCGAATTATGCCATTTTCAAACACAAATTTCGGTGTTCAGAATAATCATTAATGAGAGTGATCCGCTGATCATCATGTTGTCGTAATTACCTTTTTTATTTGCCTTAAAACGTTACGCTAATTGATTTTTTTTTTTTTTTGCATATTTTTCTCTCATCTTTAACTCAGCAGCAGAATCCACCCACAAGCATCAACAATGACCCTTAATTTTGAGATTGAATTCAAAAATTAACATTTTTCAGATGAACAACACGTCCCTTATTCATCTGCTGTTCGCGATTTGCTTCATTTTTTTGGCCCATTTTCCCCAAAGTGCGCAAACAAAAGAAACAGCAAAAAAGAAAGTGTGTTTCTGTTTCAAACATAATGCTGCTGAGGTCGAAATTACGGCTAGATATCGCCCGTTCTACTTGTTTCCACTTGGAAAAACGAAGACAGAAGGTTCCAAACAATGTTTGGAGATTTGTCCTTGTATATGGGAAGACCGAGTACCAAGCAATGGTGTGATTAGTTTCTATGACGAAGAAGAGGTAAAACCAACCATTAATTAATATTATTAGGGCTTCTTTTTTTGGGCACAAAAAATCACGAAACAGGCACCTAAAAAGGCAGAAAAAAGAGAAAATAGGCACAAAAATCATCAAATAGGCAAAAATAAGCAAATAAAATTTGTTTATTAACACTTTTTAGGTAGCAAAACACAAAAAATTTTCAATTGTAAATGAAATTATTAAATATTTTAAAAAGTTTTTTTACGAAAAGAACAAATTTGAAAACCAATTTTAAGAAAAAAACATTAAATTTTGTGGATCAATTTTTGGGAAAATTTTCAATTTTTTATTGTTTTTTTTTTATAATTTTTTTACCATTTAAAATTTATTCATTAATAAGGATGCGATTTTTAGGAACAAAAAACCGCGAAATATGCACCTAAATAGGCAGAAAAAAATCGCAAAATAGCCATTAAATAGGCACTAAAATAGGGAAATAAAATTTTTTTATTAACTTTTTTTAGGTAGCAAGATCACGTAAAAACTTAATCAAAAAACTTAAATTTGCTTATTTCATTTGTTTTAAAGTTTTTTCGAATAAGGAAAAATTTTTAGTCAAAAATTTTTTTCATGAAAAAAAATATTAAATTAGTTTTCAATTTTTGAAAATTTTTTAAATTCTTAGGGGGTAAATTTTCTGGAATTTTTTTTGGTCATTTCTTAGGGGGTATGTTTTTCGTTTTTATTGCATTTTTGTTAAGGATTTTTTTATAAAACCCTAAAATAGGCACATTAGGCGTAAAAACCCCAAAATAGGCAAAAATAGGCATTATAAAAGCCATAGTAGACACCCAAAACCAAGCGGAAAATGCGTTTTTCGTGCTTAATTGTGCGTATCAAGTGCGCTAAAAGTTTAGGCATTTGCCTAAAAAAAGAAGCCCTAATTATTATAATAGTAAATTATTGTCATTACCACAACAAAAATAAATAAATAAATTATGTAGAAATTGATAAATTAGCTTCTTTTTATTACAAATGACGCATAGTTGCTGGGCGCTCCGTCAAGAAAAATTTTTTTTTAACTGCCAAAAATTGCAAAACCAAAAAAACTCAGAAATAAGAATTTTTGTTTTCTTTTTTGCCTCTCCTTACAAATAAATGCTTATCATTTCTACAAAATGAGAGCATAAGCAACTGCTAAGCAAATAATTTATTAATGAATGTCATAATATTTTCCCAAACATTTAAATTTTTATTTTTTGAACTTTGAAAATTTTTCCGAATTGTATAAATTTATATGTAAAAATCTAGGCCTTAAAATTGTTTTCTAATTTATCTTTTTCAGGATTTCGCATTTGCAGCAACTACAGTTGATGTATTACGTGATACTGGTAGTGTTTTGGACTTTTGCTGATAAACACTGATGAGATTAGCGATGAAGATGAGTAGGAAGCAAATCTGCAGAACGGCTTTATGTATTTGACTTCATCAGATGATGTCATTCATTGCTTTGTTGATGCCATTTTTGGCTTGTTGATAAAAAAAAATTTTTCAATTTTTATTTGCATTCGTATGAATGTGAATCCGAGCATGAAATTATATTAAAATATATAAAAAAATATTTTAAAAATGGCATTTAGAATGCTATTTTAATATTGGTACTTAAAATGCTGGTTTTTCGTGCCTTTCACACCAAGGGATGATAAAAAATAAAATAAAAAAGAATTTTTAAAAATAGGACTCCATTTTGTAGGCAAGGATTTAGCTTTTTTATGCATCATCATTGCGGTACGTATCGTTCGAGTATCGTAGTCAAAAAAATCACACTGATTGAGAATTCTAATCACACTGATTGAGAATTCTAATCACACCGATTGAGAATTCTAATCACACCGATTGAGAATTTTAATCCCATTGTATGCTCTTTTGTCTAATTATACAAATTTCATGATCATTTCATTTAGTTTCTATAGTGTCCAAAATATTCCGGCGGTGCCCAATTTTCAGGCGGCACATAATACGATGCATCAACTGCTGCTCTGATGAACATTGATAACTTACAAATTTTACAAAAGTCGAATAAATTTATTTATTGTCAGTAAAAAAGATTAATTTTAATTTTTTTTTAAATTTTATAAATTTGTTATTAGAAATTTTCATGAATTTTTAAAACGATTTAATCATTTTTGCATATTATCATCATTGATTTTAGGAAGTTAATTAATTTTTGGAGAATTAAATTTGGCATCGTTAGATCATTTGGCATGGCTAATTTTTTCAGTGGGGAATCATTATTTTAGTTAATTTTTAAGCATTTAATTTTGCATAATTTTTCTTGGTCATCCCCATGATTTTAGCGGATAATTTTTTCAGTGGGATTGCATTGTATTCCCCTAAGTGTTGAACAATAAAATGGCATTATTTAATTAACTAATTGATTTTTAGGGGTTCATTTATATGCATAAAAGCAATAAAAATCAATCGGATAAACATTCCAATATTTAATCACTTTATTTTAATAGCTTTTAGCATTCCTGATGTGTTTGAGTGTAGGTGGGTTTCTAAGTGAGTTAGAAGTGACCTATTTTTTATTGAAATCTCTTGCTGTTCTCAATTAGCATGCAAAATTCAAAAAAAAATCATTAAAGAAAAAAGAGGCCAAATTTTTTTTTTCGCTTCTCCCCAAATTCATTCATAATTTCAGAGATGAAAATTGCCATTTTTTGCTCCATTTTTCTTCTTCCATTTCCCCAATTGGTGCATGCTGACAATGAGAAAAAGACTGTGTGCTTCGGATACGGTGCCCGGCTCAACGTTGACGCGTGGCATAATGGTCAAATGAAGTATCACTTTCGTACAGGGCAAGACAACCAAAACGGCGGAAAACAATGTGTGGCAATTAATGCAAGAAGATGGTCGGGAATGAATGCCATAGACCCAATTTATTTCCTTGATCCAGCTCATCAAAATGCAGAGGTAAATGAAATGATTTAAAATTTTCTTATGTATCGTGCACTTTACTATTACGCCTAATAAATTAGGTTGACATTTTTTCGTACCCAATTTTTTCGAGAGTTTTATGATAAATTCACATTTTTTTGCAACCTTGATACAATTTGCAGGTTGGCAGAGCAACTATAGCAGAATTAACTGATTTTGTAGACTATAATTGGGTTTTGATTATGAAAAAGAAAATATATTTTTCTTGGAATGATCATCCGCTTACAATATCTGCTTTTCAAAGCGGTGGACTCATCTTTACTCAGCAAACCGAGTTTGATCACTTGACCAACAAATCGTACTTGGAATTTTATCCTGATCAATGGAACGGACTACAAAACAATGCTGACAATGCTTTGATTACTTTCAAGATAAATTTAGAAGAGGTAAATTATACCACAAATAATTTTAAAATCTATTACCAATTTTTTGCTTTCCATTTCTTTTTTTAGGCTACCAAACATTTGATTGTTTCCATTATTTAAAATCCGTTTTATTTTACTAAAATATCCAAACCCCACAATCAGGGGGCCCATATTACAGGTGGCCAACGGTTTTTTATCCCTCAAAAATCGCATTTTTGCTACCAAATTTTACGAGTAATCAAAAAAGTGTTTGTCAAAGTTTTCGTTACATCGCTTTTGACGAATATCAATTAATGAACTAAACACCCAATTTCAGACCATTGGTGAAGTAAGACTTGATGAGTTGCGCAAAACTACGGCCATGTCTTTGATGGTGAAAACGCGAGTGTATTTCACATATAATCTTGGCCAACAGTACAGTATTAATGTGTGGAATGAGCATGGCCAAGAATTACTTTTTACTGACGATGTATTGTTGGATCATTCAAATAATAAACAATATTTGGACATTGATCCAGACCAATTCGGACATTTGCAAGGCAATGCTTGGATTAATTTCAGCCTTGCTGGGCACCAGAAGTAAGCAAATTAATTAAAAAAAATTATATCCAAATTAATTAAATAATTTTTAAATGATTTTGTATTCAAATAAAAATTTTTTTCAGTTTCTCTTTGGGCAGAGCTGCAGTAGAAGTTTTGCGTGCAGTTCATAGTGAAATTGACTTTTGTGGAAATGATAAAAATTTTGGTCCGACTGGCAGTTGGTAATTGTTATGTGTATCAGATGAAAATTTGTTGTCATTGCGTTGATTCGTTGATGTCTATTTTGGCTTATTGTTGCGATAAACTACATATTTTTTAATTTTCATTTGAGATAAAGCCTAAAATAATAGTCATATTTAAAAATTTCATAAAAATTTTTTAAATAGAATGGATGAGCCTAAGAATTAATTTTGCAAAAAATAAAATAATGGAAAACTCAGAATTATGAAAAATATTTTAAAACAAATAAGCGTATAACGGGGAGTAGGCCTATAAAATTTGGTGCGATTTTATTAATTATAAAAAGAGTTAAGTTCGATAAACTTTTTAAAATGTAAACCTAAATAATAGGCATAATTAAAATTTCATAAAAAAAACACATAACTACGGTTAGGTAGCGGTTTTTCGAGTGCTTAGGTAAAAATTTGCGTTTATAAGAATAGGAATCCGAGCATTTTTTCATGAAATTTCGAAAATGAAAAGAAAGATCCTTCAAATTTTGCCAATTTTTAAAACTAAATCACTCTTTTTATTTTCTTATTGATTTTTGATGAAAATCTGTTAAAAATTGCGGAGGGAATTTTTTTTTCTTCGCTTATCTTAAGGCTGCCATTCACAGTTCTCCCATTCATAATTAATAAGAACAAATTACACCTTTACATTTTTTTTTAATTTTTAATGTAAAAGAATTTAGTTTAAAATAGGAAATTTCCCTAAATAATTAATATATTTAAGTTTTTCCTTCTGAAATTCGCAAAATATGTATGTAAAAAATGAAAATATGTACGAAAAAGTTTCCGAAATTTTGGATTTTTTTTGGTGATTTCCAAAAATTTCCGTAAAAAGTCCTCAAAATATATTAAAAAAAAAACTTAAAATATTCAAGAAAATTCCAAAATATGTACCAAATATTTATAAAACCCCGAAATACGTAAAAAATGTAAATAAAAATTCCATCTTTTGTTCGCAAACACAAAAAATAAAGTATTTTCCCTGCTATTTAGACCATGGAGAAGCCAGGAAAAAAATGTATTTACCTTAGAGTTTTTGAAATAATTTTCTTAAGTAAATAACAATTTTTTTTACAAAATCAAAAGATTTCAGGAAAGCATTTAAAACACATAAAAATTAATAGTAAATTTACCTTTCTTATTTTTTATGCAATGTAAATTTTTAGCAAAAAATAAAATAAATAAATTTATGGCATCCTCATAGAATTTTTCGGATTGAGTGCGCGACATATTTCTAAGGATTCAATTTGGTTATCGCAATTTAAGCAATTAATTGGGCCGCCGCTTCTAATTTGTGCACGAAGCGAAACAGAAGGCGAATTCCTTTCCGTGGCATTTTGTTCAAACCAAATCTTAAATAAATTTATGTTATTTAAAGATAGATTATAAATAGGGTTCGAAGTTGTATGCACTAAAAAATGCCAAATATGCGCATAAAATATGCACTAACAATCCCCCAAATATGCCCTAAAAACCCGAATAATGCCCAAATATGCACTAAAATATGCCTTAAAAACTGCCAAAAAATGGTTTTATCCCTCAAAAAATGCAAAAAATTGTGTAAAAATTAAGAATTGACTTTAAATACACCAAAACAATGGCTAAGGAGCATTTTTAGACAATTTCTAAAAATTTCGTTTCAAAAATTTATATATGCAATTCCGAATTTTTTAGATTGCTAAAACTAAATGAAATTTTTTATTTAAATAAATTTTTACCAAAAGTTTTTTCTTGTGAAAATTTGCCAAAAAGGACCGAAATATGCTCTAAAAGCCCAAAGATGGCAAAATATGAATAGGGATGCAAATTTTATGTTAATTATTAAATAAATATTTTTTTCCTGGCTTCTCAATGCTCTAAATAGTAGGAAAAACAATTTCCATATTCTAGATCAATTTAGTTATCTCTATTTCCCTAATGAAGGCCAGTTGAATCAATTAGTGCTCGAAAAGTAAAGCAAAACAGAAAGCGAATGGCCTTTCTATGGAATTTTTTAAAACTTATTATTATTGTGAGGACTTTAGTGGCAAAAATTGTATCTTTTTTTTTGCTCATTGGCATCCATTTTTTATGAATCATTTTTAACAACAGTAAAAGATTGATCATTTTTTCATGGCATTTTATGATTAGTTAAAAATTGATCATTTTTAACAGTAAAAGATTGATCATTTTTTTCATGGCATCCATTTTTATGAATAGTTAAAAGATTGATCATTTCTAAAATGCCAACATGGAAAAATTGCACATAAAAGCATGCTGATTGTTGCCTTACAAGCATCACATTTCCCACTAAATTACAATGAATTATTTCTTTTTTATTTTCCTAAAATTCTTTCCTATATTTTTGATACCGAGACTTGACACTGACAAAGGAGTGGCCCCCAAGTGAATGTGGGGTTTCGGGATGAAACTTGGTGGGTGGGTAGATTGACCCCGGTTTGTTATGTGAATTTTTTACCGTTTTTGCTGAATGGACATGTGCGCCGAGTTGTGCGGCTTTTCCTTTTTTCCTTCCCTCTATAGTTCGCAAAGAAAGGAAAAGCAATGTGAGCGGCGTCTGATAAAAAATATTTAATTTCTAAACAAATAAAATAAATTAAAATAGTGGGATTTGAACCTTTGGGGGAAAAAGTAAAACCAAAGGCATAACCACTGCGCCATCGCCGCTCACATTGCTTTTCCTTTCTTTACGAACTATAGAGGGAAGGAAAAAAGGAAAAGTCGCATAACTCGGCGCACATGTCCATTCAACAAAAACGGTAAAAAATTCACATAGCAAACCGGGGTCAATCTACCCACCCACCAAGTTTCATCCCGAAACTCCACATTCACTTGGGGGCCTCTCCTTTGTAAGACTCGAGACCGAGGCCAAAAAACTCGAGGCTTTTCTCGAGTCGAGACCGAGATTCTCTAACTTCACTACTGGACACTCTCCGTTGTCAGCAAATTAGTGATTATTTTCTTTAAGAAATGAGGAAACCGATGATGGGAACAAAAGTAAATTTGTATTCAATTCCCATAAATCTTAACCGTTTTAAGAGCAATAAAAATATGTGTAATATTTAGTGTTGCTAATATTTTCTGCCCTAAAAAGAGACCAAAAAAGACAGAATTTATTACTTTCATATGATAGTTTTTACGGGAAAAATATAATAATTTTCTAAATGTTAAATTTTTTTAATGCCATATTTTAAGAATATTTTTTACAATGACCAATAATTTGGGTAGAATCTAAAATGGGTCAAAAACAAAGAGCATATAAATAGGCTTTCAAAATTCTTCAGAATTAATTTGGCATCATTTTTTGCATAATTTGCTCATTGGTTTTGAGGACTAATTTAGTATGTATATAAGGGAAATGCAAGCCTAGCAAAAAGCATCCAATTTTTTAATTGTATTAAATTCAGTTTATAATTGTTTTTTTAAACACCCATAATATTCTTGAATGAGCGTGCATATTCTCAATTTTTTGTTATAGTAAATGCTTCAAATATTATTCCTATCGTGAGATTGGGAATCTTTTCTGGCTTTGTTTTCAATTAACTCAACAAATTAATGGTTCGCTTCTCCCCAAATTCATTCATAATTTCAGAGATGAAAATTGCCATTTTTTGCTCCATTTTTCTTCTTCCATTTCCCCAATTGGTGCATGCTGACAATGAGAAAAAGACTGTGTGCTTCGGATACGGTGCCCGGCTCAACGTTGACGCGTGGCACAATGGTCAAATGAAGTATCAATTTCGTACACGGCAAGACAACCACAATGGCGGAAAACAATGTGTGGCAATTAATGCAAGAAGATGGTCGGGAATGAATGCCATAGACCCAATTTATTTCCTTGATCCAGCTCATCAAAATGTAGAGGTAAATGAAATGATTTAAAATTTTCTTATGTATCGTGCACTTTACTATTACGCCTAATAAATTAGGTTGACATTTTTTCGTACCCAATTTTTTCGAGAGTTTTATGATAAATTCACATTTTTTTGCAACCTTGATACAATTTGCAGGTTGGCAGAGCAACTATAGCAGAATTAACTGATTTTGTAGACTATAATTGGGTTTTGATTATGAAAAAGAAAATATATTTTTCTTGGAATGATCATCCGCTTACAATATCTGCTTTTCAAAGCGGTGGACTCATCTTTACTCAGCAAACCGAGTTTGATCACTTGACCAACAAATCGTACTTGGAATTTTATCCTGATCAATGGAACGGACTACAAAACAATGCTGACAATGATTTGATTACTTTCAAGATAAATTTAGAAGAGGTAAATTATACCACAAATAATTTTAAAATCTATTACCAATTTTTTGCTTTCCATTTCTTTTTTTAGGCTACCAAACATTTGATTGTTTCCATTATTTAAAATCCGTTTTATTTTACTAAATATCCAAACCCCACAATCAGGGGGCCCATATTACAGGTGGCCAAGGGTTTTTTATCCCTCATAAAATCGCATTTTTGCTACCAAATTTTACGAGTAATCAAAAAAGTGTTTGTCAAAGTTTTCGTTACATCGCTTTTGACGAATATCAATTAATGAACTAAACACCCAATTTCAGACCATTGGTGAAGTAAGACTTGATGAGTTGCGCAAAACTACGGCCATGTCTTTGATGGTGAAAACGCGAGTGTATTTCACATATAATCTTGGCCAACAGTACAGTATTAATGTGTGGAATGAGCATGGCCAAGAATTACTTTTTACTGACGATGTATTGTTGGATCATTCAAATAATAAACAATATTTGGACATTGATCCAGACCAATTCGGACATTTGCAAGGCAATGCTTGGATTAATTTCAGCCTTGCTGGGCACCAGAAGTAAGCAAATTAATTAAAAAAAATTATATCCAAATTAATTAAATAATTTTTAAATGATTTTGTATTCAAATAAAAATTTTTTTCAGTTTCTCTTTGGGCAGAGCTGCAGTAGAAGTTTTGCGTGCAGTTCATAGTGAAATTGACTTTTGTGGAAATGATAAAAATTTTGGTCCGCCTGGCAGTTGGTAATTGTTATGTGTATCAGATGAAAATTTGTTGTCATTGCGTTGATTCGTTGATGTCTATTTTGGCTTATTGTTGCGATAAACTACATATTTTTTAATTTTCATTTGAGATAAAGCCTAAAATAATAGTCATATTTAAAAATTTCATAAAAATTTTTTAAATAGAATGGATGAGCCTAAGAATTAATTTTGCAAAAAATAAAATAATGGAAAACTCAGAATTATGAAAAATATTTTAAAACAAATAAGCGTATAACGGGGAGTAGGCCTATAAAATTTGGTGCGATTTTATTAATTATAAAAAGAGTTAAGTTCGATAAACTTTTTAAAATGTAAACCTAAATAATAGGCATAATTAAAATTTCATAAAAAAAACACATAACTACGGTTAGGTAGCGGTTTTTCGAGTGCTTAGGTAAAAATTTGCGTTTATAAGAATAGGAATCCGAGCATTTTTTCATGAAATTTCGAAAATGAAAAGAAAGATCCTTCAAATTTTGCCAATTTTTAAAACTAAATCACTCTTTTTATTTTCTTATTGATTTTTGATGAAAATCTGTTAAAAATTGCGGAGGGAATTTTTTTTTCTTCGCTTATCTTAAGGCTGCCATTCACAGTTCTCCCATTCATAATTAATAAGAACAAATTACACCTTTACATTTTTTTTTAATTTTTAATGTAAAAGAATTTAGTTTAAAATAGGAAATTTCCCTAAAAATTAATATATTTAAGTTTTTCCTTCTGAAATTCGCAAAATATGTATGTAAAAAATGAAAATATGTACGAAAAAGTTTCCGTAATTTTGGATTTTTTTTTGGTGATTTCCAAAAATTTCCGTAAAAAGTCCTCAAAATATATTAAAAAAAAAACTTAAAATATTCAAGAAAATTCCAAAATATGTACCAAATATTTATAAAACCCCGAAATACGTAAAAAATGTAAATAAAAATTCCATCTTTTGTTCGCAAACACAAAAAATAAAGTATTTTCCCTGCTATTTAGACCATGGAGAAGCCAGGAAAAAAATGTATTTACCTTAGAGTTTTTGAAATAATTTTCTTAAGTAAATAACAATTTTTTTTACAAAATCAAAAGATTTCAGGAAAGCATTTAAAACACATAAAAATTAATAGTAAATTTACCTTTCTTATTTTTTATGCAATGTAAATTTTTAGCAAAAAATAAAATAAATAAATTTATGGCATCCTCATAGAATTTTTCGGATTGAGTGCGCGACATATTTCTAAGGATTCAATTTGGTTATCGCAATTTAAGCAATTAATTGGGCCGCCGCTTCTAATTTGTGCACGAAGCGAAACAGAAGGCGAATTCCTTTCCGTGGCATTTTGTTCAAACCAAATCTTAAATAAATTTATGTTATTTAAAGATAGATTATAAATAGGGTTCGAAGTTGTATGCACTAAAAAATGCCAAATATGCGCATAAAATATGCACTAACAATCCCCCAAATATGCCCTAAAAACCCGAATAATGCCCAAATATGCACTAAAATATGCCTTAAAAACTGCCAAAAAATGGTTTTATCCCTCAAAAAATGCAAAAAATTGTGTAAAAATTAAGAATTGACTTTAAATACACCAAAACAATGGCTAAGGAGCATTTTTAGACAATTTCTAAAAATTTCGTTTCAAAAATTTATATATGCAATTCCGAATTTTTTAGATTGCTAAAACTAAATGAAATTTTTTATTTAAATAAATTTTTACCAAAAGTTTTTTCTTGTGAAAATTTGCCAAAAAGGACCGAAATATGCTCTAAAAGCCCAAAGATGGCAAAATATGAATAGGGATGCAAATTTTATGTTAATTATTAAATAAATATTTTTTTCCTGGCTTCTCAATGCTCTAAATAGTAGGAAAAACAATTTCCATATTCTAGATCAATTTAGTTATCTCTATTTCCCTAATGAAGGCCAGTTGAATCAATTAGTGCTCGAAAAGTAAAGCAAAACAGAAAGCGAATGGCCTTTCTATGGAATTTTTTAAAACTTATTATTATTGTGAGGACTTTAGTGGCAAAAATTGTATCTTTTTTTTTGCTCATGGGCATCCATTTTTTATGAATCATTTTTAACAACAGTAAAAGATTGATCATTTTTTCATGGCATTTTATGATTAGTAAAAAATTGATCATTTTTAACAGTAAAAGATTGATCATTTTTTTCATGGCATCCATTTTTATGAATAGTTAAAAGATTGATCATTTCTAAAATGCCAACATGGAAAAATTGCACATAAAAGCATGCTGATTGTTGCCTTACAAGCATCACATTTCCCACTAAATTACAATGAATTATTTCTTTTTTATTTTCCTAAAATTCTTTCCTATATTTTTGATACCGAGACTTGACACTGACAAAGGAGTGGCCCCCAAGTGAATGTGGGGTTTCGGGATGAAACTT
The DNA here is from genome assembly GCA_023374025.1 of Heterodera schachtii. Taxonomy (NCBI): domain Eukaryota; kingdom Metazoa; phylum Nematoda; class Chromadorea; order Rhabditida; family Heteroderidae; genus Heterodera; species Heterodera schachtii. Next base: position 96,262 of record SIJG01000187.1, read on the forward strand.
GGTGGGTGGGTAGATTGACCCCGGTTTGTTATGTGAATTTTTTACCGTTTTTGCTGAATGGACATGTGCGCCGAGTTGTGCGGCTTTTCCTTTTTTCCTTCCCTCTATAGTTCGCAAAGAAAGGAAAAGCAATGTGAGCGGCGTCTGATAAAAAATATTTAATTTCTAAACAAATAAAAATAAATTAAAATAGTGGGATTTGAACCTTTGGGGGAAAAAGTAAAACCAAAGGCATAACCACTGCGCCATCGCCGCTCACATTGCTTTTCCTTTCTTTACGAACTATAGAGGGAAGGAAAAAAGGAAAAGTCGCATAACTCGGCGCACATGTCCATTCAACAAAAACGGTAAAAAATTCACATAGCAAACCGGGGTCAATCTACCCACCCACCAAGTTTCATCCCGAAACTCCACATTCACTTGGGGGCCTCTCCTTTGTAAGACTCGAGACCGAGGCCAAAAAACTCGAGGCTTTTCTCGAGTCGAGACCGAGATTCTCTAACTTCACTACTGGACACTCTCCGTTGTCAGCAAATTAGTGATTATTTTCTTTAAGAAATGAGGAAACCGATGATGGGAACAAAAGTAAATTTGTATTCAATTCCCATAAATCTTAACCGTTTTAAGAGCAATAAAAATATGTGTAATATTTAGTGTTGCTAATATTTTCTGCCCTAAAAAGAGACCAAAAAAGACAGAATTTATTACTTTCATATGATAGTTTTTACGGGAAAAATATAATAATTTTCTAAATGTTAAATTTTTTTAATGCCATATTTTAAGAATATTTTTTACAATGACCAATAATTTGGGTAGAATCTAAAATGGGTCAAAAACAAAGAGCATATAAATAGGCTTTCAAAATTCTTCAGAATTAATTTGGCATCATTTTTTGCATAATTTGCTCATTGGTTTTGAGGACTAATTTAGTATGTATATAAGGGAAATGCAAGCCTAGCAAAAAGCATCCAATTTTTTAATTGTATTAAATTCAGTTTATAATTGTTTTTTTAAACACCCATAATATTCTTGAATGCGCGTGCATATTCTCAATTTTTTGTTATAGTAAATGCTTCAAATATTATTCCTATCGTGAGATTGGGAATCTTTTCTGGCTTTGTTTTCAATTAACTCAACAAATTAATGGTTCGCTTCTCCCCAAATTCATTCATAATTTCAGAGATGAAAATTGCCATTTTTTGCTCCATTTTTCTTCTTCCATTTCCCCAATTGGTGCATGCTGACAATGAGAAAAAGACTGTGTGCTTCGGATACGGTGCCCGGCTCAACGTTGACGCGTGGCACAATGGTCAAATGAAGTATCAATTTCGTACACGGCAAGACAACCACAATGGCGGAAAACAATGTGTGGCAATTAATGCAAGAAGATGGTCGGGAATGAATGCCATAGACCCAATTTATTTCCTTGATCCAGCTCATCAAAATGCAGAGGTAAATGAAATGATTTAAAATTTTCTTATGTATCGTGCACTTTACTATTACGCCTAATAAATTAGGTTGACATTTTTTCGTACCCAATTTTTTCGAGAGTTTTATGATAAATTCACATTTTTTTGCAACCTTGATACAATTTGCAGGTTGGCAGAGCAACTATAGCAGAATTAACTGATTTTGTAGACTATAATTGGGTTTTGATTATGAAAAAGAAAATATATTTTTCTTGGAATGATCATCCGCTTACAATATCTGCTTTTCAAAGCGGTGGACTCATCTTTACTCAGCAAACCGAGTTTGATCACTTGACCAACAAATCGTACTTGGAATTTTATCCTGATCAATGGAACGGACTACAAAACAATGCTGACAATGCTTTGATTACTTTCAAGATAAATTTAGAAGAGGTAAATTATACCACAAATAATTTTAAAATCTATTACCAATTTTTTGCTTTCCATTTCTTTTTTTAGGCTACCAAACATTTGATTGTTTCCATTATTTAAAATCCGTTTTATTTTACTAAAATATCCAAACCCCACAATCAGGGGGCCCATATTACAGGTGGCCAACGGTTTTTTATCCCTCATAAAATCGCATTTTTGCTACCAAATTTTACGAGTAATCAAAAAAGTGTTTGTCAAAGTTTTCGTTACATCGCTTTTGACGAATATCAATTAATGAACTAAACACCCAATTTCAGACCATTGGTGAAGTAAGACTTGATGAGTTGCGCAAAACTACGGCCATGTCTTTGATGGTGAAAACGCGAGTGTATTTCACATATAATCTTGGCCAACAGTACAGTATTAATGTGTGGAATGAGCATGGGCAAGAATTACTTTTTACTGACGATGTATTGTTGGATCATTCAAATAATAAACAATATTTGGACATTGATCCAGACCAATTCGGACATTTGCAAGGCAATGCTTGGATTAATTTCAGCCTTGCTGGGCACCAGAAGTAAGCAAATTAATTAAAAAAAATTATATCCAAATTAATTAAATAATTTTTAAATGATTTTGTATTCAAATAAAAATTTTTTTCAGTTTCTCTTTGGGCAGAGCTGCAGTAGAAGTTTTGCGTGCAGTTCATAGTGAAATTGACTTTTGTGGAAATGATAAAAATTTTGGTCCGACTGGCAGTTGGTAATTGTTATGTGTATCAGATGAAAATTTGTTGTCATTGCGTTGATTCGTTGATGTCTATTTTGGCTTATTGTTGCGATAAACTACATATTTTTTAATTTCTTAACAACAGCCGAAAAAACGTTTTTCGTGCATTTCAGTCGACGGGAGCTCAGGAAAAAATAGTGAAAAACTATAAATCGTACCCCTAATTATAAGCTTCCAATAATTTATATTATAGGTCCTTTAAAGCTGGGACTTTTTACTTCCATTTATGCCTAAGAACAAGGCCTGGCCTCAAAAAACTGACGAATTAAAATAATAAGCCTAATTAAAAATGATAAGTATTTTTTAGTGGTTGTTATGCTATTTTTTCGTGTTATTAGGACCTATTTTCTAGGTTTTTATTTTAGAGTATAAGAGCCTAAAATTTTTTTGAAAAATCTACCGTTTTGCCCAAAAAATGCAATAAAAACGCAAATATATCCTTTTTGGCTATTTTAGAGCCTCAAAAGATAAGTCCCAGTGATAATCTCCTTGTAAGCTTTAATTTTATTTCACTACTATCAACTTGCATTTAATTGTTTTTTCCGATTTAATAAGATTTAACTATTATATTTTTCTTTTTATTAAAATTATTCATCTTTATTTTATTTCGCTATTAATTTTTACAAATTTATAAATAAATATTATTTTATTATGATTGTCATTTTTTTCATGGCATCCATTTTTATTAATAGTAAAAGATTGATCATTTTTAACAGTAAAAGATTGATCATTTTTTTCATGACTTCTTTTTTTATGATTAGTAAAAGATTGATCATTTTTTCATGGCATTTTATGAATAGTAAAAGATTGACCATATTTAACAGTAAAAAAATTGATCAATTTTTAAATGCCAACAAGAGAAAATGGCACATAAAAACACTGCTGATCGTTGCCTTACAATTATCACATTTGCCCCTAAATAACAAACAATTATTTAATCTTTATTTTCAATTTTTTCAAAATCCAAAGAAAATTTTAGCCGTTTATGAGCAATAAAATATTAGTGATTTTACTGTTGCTAATATTAAGGCTAAGAGTTTTGTTCAATTAGAAATCCACTATGCCCCTTAATTTTGAGGATTGAATTCAAAATAATATTTCTCAGATGAACATGTCCCTTATTTTTCTTCTGTTCGCGGTTTGTCTGTTATTTCCTACAAGTTTTGGGGATCTTTGCTAGAGTAGTACGGTAGGGACCAGCTCGGGTACTGGCCGGTAATTACCGCTTTTTATAGTGCTGGCGATACAGTAACCAACAACGGTAAAAATTTGCATCAATTTTTTGCATTTTGGATACAATTTTACGATTTTACACCACCAATAAATAAACTTTGTGGCACCTATTTTCCAATTTTAGCACCTAATTTGGCATTTTTTAGAGCCTAAAAATTCAAGCCCTAGTTATTTATACATTTTCTTCAGTTAAAAATAATGAGCGGGATCGGACGGGAATTCCCGGTTTTTCAGGTCCCGGTCCCAGTCCCGGTAAATTGGTGGAGAAGGAGAAAGTTTTGAGAAAAAAAATTAAATTATTTATTTCATTTTAATGGAAAAATTTTTCGAATTCCTCCCCCCCCCCCCAAACGAAAATTAAAAAAATTTTATGGGTACATTTTTGAATATAGGCAATTTTCGTAACAAAGTGCACTCAAATTTTCTAAATTTTTTCAAAAAATTTCCTCTGGGAATAGTCCCGGTTGGTCCCGGCATTTCTCGCGGTATCGGTCCCGGGCGAAAAACATGGTCCCGGCATTTCTGTCTTGGTAAGTCCGGTCCCGCTCAACTCTAGTTAAAAATAATCAAATATTATATTTTCAGCCTACCATTATCAACCTTAACATTTTTGTAGAAGAAATAAGTATATCAAACACCATAAGATTTATTCTTTGCTTTTCACGGCACTTTTTGTAGAACCTTTTTACAAAAAAAAAAAAAAACTTTTTGGGAACTTGCGCGGAGTCCGCCGGCTGTGCCGACAAGCGCCGCCGTGTAAAATTTTGAAATTTGAGTTCAAGTTATTAACAGATTTTGTCCCAAAAACTGACCCAATATGCAGTTTTGAGGCAATTTTTTAAGAAAAAAAAAAAGAGTTTAGCGAATCGGCGCCGGGAAATTTTGGGTCTATTTGTTAAAGATTAAAAAAAAAAATTGGCATTGTTGCAAAAAATAAATTCATTAAAAGGTTACCCCACACTTACGCCCAGAACAATTGCGCCTATGTCCAAAGTCTGGTTCAAACTTAAGTTTTTTCAATCCCTGATCGCATAAACAGTTTTAAATAAGTGATTGAAAGTGATTGTGGCTGATACTTTGATAGTTCGTAAATTTAGAAAAAATCATTAATTATTCAAACAGCAGAATTAATTCATAGAAGACTGTGTTTCTTAATTTTAATGCTGTTTAGGCTATCAGGGCTTGAAAATTTTTTAGTTTTAATCCGATTTTGGACATAGGCGCAAAACGCCCGGGGCGCAAATGTCTGGACACGAATTAAAAACATATACAAAAAAATCGTCGATAATTCCCAGCGAGATGTCATCTTTAAGGGTGTATTTGATTAACTGAAAACCCAGTTCGCCCGGTTTCTGTTAGACCGGTTTTCGGGCCTCCGGTTTTTGGTTTCGATTCGATTAAACAACCGTGCACAACCCTACTTTTTAGGGCAAAAAATATTGGCACCAGTAAAAATAATATTTATTAAATTATTTGAATAAAAAAAATGGAGGGCATTTACAAAATCTGATGATTGTCTGGCATAGACAGGGCATGGCATTGTGACTATGTGTAGGACTTAAGTGCATTGGAGCGACAAAAGAAATATATCTTTATTAAAAGCATAAATATTGAATAAACTGCTTTCAATAAAATGCATTGCAAAATCCCATGATAATTGTCTGGCAGAGATTGCATCACGCACTTTGGCATTGTCTGTGTCGTGCGTTGGTGGACTTAAGTGCACGCAAAACGATTAGGCGTGTATTTAAGCAAGAAAACCAAGGGCAAAATCAGTCCAAATTTTTTTTAATTCTTAAACGGCTAAAATTTTCCTTTTTAATTGGAAGGCGAAATTGTGAAAAATTCGAATCCATCTTTTGGGTTATTAAGTTTTGCGATTCCAAAATGGGTGAAATTCCCTTTTTCAGGATTTTCGGCTCAGAACACTATTTTAGTAAAAAGAAAAGCTCGATATTCCCGGGAAAATCCAATTAATTACGGTTTATGGTCCCCGACCAAAACAATTTATGATCATTTAAACATTCAATCATTAGCAAAATTGCTCAAATTATAGATGGTTTTTACAATTTTTTAAAGAGAAAGTTTAAATTTTCTTTTTTTTTTCAAAAAAAAACATCCTTAAAATATATAGTGACCACTTGAGTAGAGCATTTTTCATTTATTAAAATATTTAATTTTCCAAATCCCTAAATATTGCAAAGCATTTCATATTTTTCATAAAATAGAGTTTTTAATTGCAAGTCTTAAATAATTAATTTCATTGAAAAAAAAAATACACTTTCAAATATTTTCCAGCCTCAAACAATTATTTTCCATGAAATTTTCTGGATTTTCCATATTTTAAGCCCAGAATCGTCATTAAAGAGGGTGATCTGATCAAATTGGCGTAATTGCCTTTTTATTTGCACATTTTTCTCTCAGATTAATTAAGCCTGATTAGGTTTGTTCAATTAAAAATCCACATACCTAAGCATTAATGCCCCTTATGTTTTGAGGATTGAATTCAAAATAACGTTTTTCAGATGAACACTTCCCTTATTTTTGTGCTGTTCGCGGTTTGCACCAAAGTGATCAGATCACTCCTTCAGGATGTTCTGAAAACCCTAAAATGGCTTGGAATCGGGAAATTTTCAGAAAAAAAATTCCTAGGGGGTTGGAAAAAATTTTTCGTGGAAGACGAATGTGGCGGACAGAAAGTGCACAAAATTTGCTACAAGATGCAAAAAACCGCATGTCCCTAAGACTTCTGAACTCTGAGAATTTACACGTTTAAATTTGAACAGCAAAAAAATTCTGTAATTCTTAAGAAAACAGTGCATTTTACAGTAGTTTTGATCACTTCGATATTAATCATCCGGAGTCTGCCCGTACAGAAGGCGTAGCGACATACGGTTTTTTGAATTTTGTAGCAAATTTTGTGTACTTTCTGTCCGCCACATTCGTCTTCCACGAAAAATTTTTTCCAACCCCCTAGGAATTTTTTTCTGAAAATTTCCCGTTTCAAGCCATTTTAGGGTTTTCAGAACATTCTGAAGGAGTGATCTGATCATACCAAAAAAAAAAATTCAGAAAACAAATAAATTATTAGGGCTGCTAATTTTATGTAAATGCATATTTTTTCATGGCTTCTACATGCTCTAAATAATTGGAAAAACACTTTATTTTTTGTGTTTGCGAGCAAAAGTTGGGACTTTTATTTACATTTTTGGGATTTTTCTACATATTACATATGTACATATTTTTTTTTACATATTTTGGACTTTTTCGTACATATTTCGTAATTTTTCGTACATATTTTCATTTTTTTTTTACATATTTTGAGGATTTTTGAGAATTTATAGAAATTTTTTCAAAAAAATTTAAAAATTTTTTTGAAAATGTATCCCTAAAAAATTGAGTTTTTTCAAAAAATGATATATCAAAATTAATTTTTGAAATACTAAAATGTGATTCTAAGCTTATTTTTTTTTACAAAAAATAACCATTTAAAAAAATTTTATTTAATATTTTAGTACATATTTGGGCATTTTTGTACATATTTCATACATATTTTATCATTTTTTATACATATTTTATTTACATAATTCGCAAATCTTCTTACATGAAATTAGCAGCCTTATAAATTATCATTTAAAAAATTTTTTTTTTGATAATTGGAAATATTTCTATATTATGCCAAATAATATTTAAAAATCTACGCTTTTAATTTTTCTAATTCAACCTTTTCAGGAGAAATATACTACAACAGTTGGTGTATTACGTGATACTAGTTGTGTTTTAGACTTTGCTTATAAACCTGGACAAATTCCTGATGAAGATGAATAGAAAGCAAACCAGCAGCAGAACGGCTTGATGTGTTGGACTTCATTAGATGTCATTTTCATTGCTTTGTTGATGCCATTTTTGGCTTGTTGACAAAAAAAAACCCATTTTTAAATTTTCGTTTTCCTGTTCTTTCCAGCAGATTTTGGGGGTATCATTACTAGAATAGTACAGTAAGACTGCCGTGCCGGTTTGGTAGTTCTTTGTTTTTTGGTGCCGGTACAATTTTTCCAAGTGCACAGTATCGTATCGGTAGCGGTTTTTTTTTGAGTGTTGGCGCTTGTATTGTTCATGGAAATTTTGGAAAAGGAAGAGAAAGATTTTCAAATTTCGCCAATTTTAAATCATTAAGTTTTCTTATTGATTTTTTCATGAATAACTATGAATAAATTGCGGAGGAAAAATTTATTTTGATGGTAATTTTAAAACAATCTTGACCCTGATCCGGGAAGTCAATCAAACCTCAAATGAGTGCTGAAAATTGACCCTCGACTCTCGACCCGTGGCATTTTCAGCAAAACGGATAACCCAAGTTCTGTCAAAATGCCAAGAATATTATTTAATACTCAGCCAGCCATTTGTAGATGCAAATAAAATGGTAAATTCGCTGATTCATAATTCGAATCATAGCAAATTTTATGACAATTTCTTTTTTTTCAATAGTTTCCAATTTCCGGCGATGTCCTAATTTCCGGGAGCCACATAAAAATGACAAAAAACTCGAAAAATCTTAAAAAACAACACTTAAAAAAGCTATTTTAAAATTGGCACTTAAAATGCTCATTTTGCGTGTCTTTCAGTAGAATCGCTCAGAAAAATATGCGCGAATTTATAAAAATAGGAACCCCCGAGCATGAATTTAGATATTTTATGGTTTCAAGCTTCTTCTTAGCATATTCATTAGCGCACAGCAACTGAAGGCTTTCTTCGCTCATCTTAAGGCTGTCATTCACACAAATCCCTTTCATAATTAATATGAGCAAATTACACTTTCACATTTTCTTCAATTTGTAATGTGTAAATGGATTTAGCCTAAAAAGGGAAATTTCCATTTATAAAATTTATTCAAATTGGTTTTCTTATGTTTTTTTTTTCTGATTTACCACCCTCGCTCCTCCTTTTCCTGTAAAATCTAACAGAGCCTACGAAAAAGAGAGTGATTATTCTTGCGACCCGAAATTTTTCAATTTGTACTCTTTCCTGTAAAATTTTTAAGTAAATTATTGGCCTCAGATTAAGGGTGAGATTATTTTTTACGGCCAAAAAGACAACAACAATTCACCACGGTCCGGGAAAAGTAAATCAAAAAAAAAATGGGTGTTTAAAATTTGACCTTCGACTCTCCTTGTCCCGTGGCATTTTCAGAAAAACGGAGATACCGAGTTTCTGTCAAAAATGCCAATTCCGGATGCCTAATTCCCAATTATTTTCTCTTCAATTGCTCACAGCGTGGTCTAAAAACCCCTCTGAATCCCTGCTGGTACCAAATCCAAGATGAAGAAGCACCTTTTGGCCAGCAGGAATTAATTATGGCCCAAATTTATTTATTTTCCTAATCCCTCCCCCCCCCCCGCGTCCCCTTTGGCCAATTCTGTCTTTATCAGCAGCAATTTCTTCAAGATTGGCCTCTTCCTGTTGAATGCGCACGTCCCCTAAGGGTCCAATAATTGCCCCATTTTCTCATCTTCATCATCAGCTGATGATGGAGGATGAAGCCTTCTTTGGCCTCCCCATTATTCCTTCACACCTTGAATAGCATCCTATCTCAAAAGTGTTGTCCTCCCATTCATTCATTCTTCCGTTTCACCATGCTAATCCGTCGTCGTCCATTTTTTGCCATATTAATAATTATTATTATTGTAATGGCACATTAAAAAGTGCCAAAATGAAACCTTTTTAGTGAACTATGTTTCGCAAATAAAAACCCAAAATTGATGCTTTTTCGTGCAAATCTATTAAGGAATCATCTCTAAATTCCGGCGCGCATCCCTCGCTTCACTGAATTTAAAAAAGTTGAGTTTTAACGCGGTTTATCCTGAATTTGAAGAAAAATAGCGAAAAATATTAAAATTAATTTGATTTTGGCACATATGAAAGGATTTAAATTTATAAAAAAGCTTTTCCCTTATTTAGACGGGCTGAAGCACACCTACCAATTTTTATTAATTTAATATATTTTTTGAAAATTGGCACATAATTTCATTCAATAAATATAATTTTTCTTAATTAAACCTTATAAACTATTTCAAAATGCATTTTTTCTAATCCTTAAAATATGTCATCCATCCAATAATAAATGAGTAATCCCAAAATATGCCCTCTTGCCCACTTCAACAATATGTAATTTTCCTTCCACTGGTGCCAAGATGATGGGTGAACAATGCCAAACGTATAATAGCCAAGAGGAAGGGATTGGCATGGCGCAGGGATCATAATCATCATCATCTCATCATCATCATTTTCTTCCAACAATTTTCTTTTGTCACCGTTTGCTGGTGGTCGGTCAATCCTTTCGGGCCACTGATTTTTGCAACAGTATTTTTGGCCCCCAGGTACCCCCGAAAATGGGCTTTTTTGCGCTTTGGACATCCCCATCCTCATATCCCCATCACCATTGTTCTTGTTCGCCCCCAAAAATTTTTTGAATGGAACTCCCAAAAAGGAGACAGTAAGTAGTACAATGGGCCGCCGGAGGGGTGGTTGGGGCGAAAGTGCCGTGCAGGGATTGAACGGGTCGGCCCGCCGGGGTCAGTCAAAATTGGCACAGGACAAGACAGGACAGGACAGGACAAAGCTATTATTCATGCCAATTCCATCTCGGTGATTATTGAGACTAATCACTGCAGGCCGCTACACTGTGTGTGCCGCAGTTTTTTGTGGGGAGAGGACGGGCGGGGGGAAGGGATTTTCGGCATTTTTGGCACCCATGTAAAGAGAGGGCGCGGGGGGGCATATAATCCCCGCTTTTTGCCGGTGGTGCTGCTGATCCTCCTCCGCCGCCGCCCGCAGAGTTTGGCTCATCAGTGGGCGGCGCCGTTCCGGTGGTGCCAATCCAAAAGAAGCCGCCCCCGGGCGGGTGTGGCAAATTGTTCTTGCCGTGACATTATTAATTGGCGATTGCGCAACATTAGTTAATAGCACGGTCTTTGGTGTGTTGTTCATTTTCAGAAATATGTAATCGTAATTAAAATATGACTTATTTTTTTTATTTAAAACCATTTCCTGCTTTCAAATGTCTACGATAATTAAGAAATTTAATTTTGGCATTTTTCAATGTAAAAAATTTTTCGAACATTATTATTTCAATATTTGTAAAAATTAAATCTTAAATTTTAATATAAAGTAATATATTCATTTGAATTCACCACGCAAGGTTGAATGCCTTGGACGTATACTCATGAACATTTTAGAAATTTAAATTTCAAAAATTTAAACATTTAAACCTCACCATTATCCCCACTTTTTAATTGGCCCCTTCATTTAATTTTTTTCAAAATAAACCTCCCCATTATTCGGACTTTTTAATTGACTGTTAATTTATTATTTTTTTCAAGAATTTAAACATTAAAACTTCACCATTATCCCTACTTTTTTGAATTGGCCCTTCTTTTAATTTATTCTAAAATTCAACTTTTTAAATCTCCCCATTAAATGAATTTTTTTAATTGGTGCCTTTCCTTTAAATTTTTTCATAAACATTAAAACCGACCAGTTGTCAACTCACAAAATCCTTTTCACCCACCACATTCATCATCATCATCATCATCAAATCATGATTTCCAACAGATAGAAGAGAGAGCAGTAGAAAAAGCCTCAAATTCTTCCATTCTTTCTCGCATTGCCTCTTTTTTCATCTCCCCCCCCCCCCTCCGACGTTCCCCCCCCCTTTGTGTGCCTTTGTTGTGACAGCCGCTTCTCCTCAATTAGCGGTTAATCGGTTTGTGTCATCAACCCCTCCTCTGTGATGCGCTGATGCCAGCCGTGGCGGTGGTGCCCCCTTATCTTTTCTTATTCTTCTCTCTCAGTGTGTCTGTTTATCCAGAGGAAGGGGATAAAGGCAAATTGGTGCCCCACCCCCACCCCCCAAAGGGATATGATTTTTTGAGGGGTGGAAAGTCGGGGGGCAACAAAGGATATGTGGGAAGAGGATAATGGTGGAAAAGGTGCCCCCCCCCACCCCCTTCCCCCTCTCCAATCTGCTGTGGGGATTAGCATTAAAAATTTCCATTTTCCATTCATTAAGCACCATTTTTTGAGAGGCCTTCCGACGCTCTTGAAGTGAAAGCCTAAGTCGAGAGTCTCGGAAGCAATTAGTACCCTAATTAGGAGGCAACAACAAGACCAAACTAGGGGTATAGAACCTGATAAAGCTGTACGTCCTTGATTCCCTTTTTACTCTTGGTGATCCTAAATCCGTGAATCCCGAAAAGATAATTTATTCATAATTATTAGCTATTTGATTTAAAATTTGAATTTTGCATCACCCTGCCAAATTAACTAATTAATTGGGCGGCTTTGTCTCAACTCTTTAATGATGATCCTTGACCCAGACGTGAAGCCGAGACAAACGTGAAAATATATTTAATTAGTGCTCCTCTTTGTGATTGTTGAATTTGGGTGGAGGGCGACAGTTAGTTCTTCATTCACTCATTGGGAGCTTCAATAATTTGAGAAATGCCCTTTTGTGTTATACTTTTTAATGCCCGTCTGGGTACGGTTTAAATTTACCGTAAATAAAACCATTTTCAGATTAACAGTACACCTTGTATTTAAAATCATTTTATAACTTAAACTTTCTCTTTTTATGTCACTATAGTAATTTTCTCACAAAATTTATTCCTAATTTGTAAGTATTTTTTTTGATATTTAAATCTTTTTATAATATTTAAGTGATATGGTAATATTTAATTTCCGTAAATCTAATCCCAATTTTAATGTCTTATGATTTATTACAAAATTTTATTTTTTTTGTATTATAATTTCCACAAAAATTGAAATTTCCATATTTTTTACAAGACTTTTTATAAAATTGCGATTAAATTGTGTATTTTTTTATTACAAAATCTTTCCATGATAAATACATACTTAAGAAATAATCCACCAAAATGCCTCTATTCCAAAATATATTCTTCCCCCAAAATCTCCCCCCCCCCCATTAATGTGCACTTCCCGCAAAATAATCCCTTCCGGCGCACCAAATTACCGTAACCGCACAAAATTTTTGCCCGAGGCGCAATAAAACTTTTCTTTTACCACCACCACCATTTTCACCCCCCAATCATCTCAATCCGTGGCGCATCCTTCGCCCCCCCCCGGCGCCCAAATTGTGCGCCAAATTGCTGTGTTATTATTATTATTGTTGTTATTGTTGGAGGTTGAGACTATGGCGACGGCGACAGACAATGCGCCACGGGGCGCAAATTCTTTCGTCGTCGCCGGAGGGGCCAACGGAACGAATCGACGCACTCAAAAATAATAATAACCCCTTCGCCGTGGGGGAAGAATGAATGAATAAAATCTTTTCTTCTCCATCTCGGACGCTTTTTAAAGGTCATAAATTATTGTAACAGTTTACCTGTGTCATTATTACTGCTGCAGGTGGTGGAGTGCGAACCCTCCAATTAGTGTTTAGCCAATTAATACCAATTAAAATTGGAAAAAAGGATTATTGACTCATCACCCACCACCCCACCACTGGTGTGAGTCATAAAATCTGACTCTTGCACCGAATTTGCTGGGTCCGAAAATCTCAGGCGCTTGCTATCAAATGTCCGAACCCACAATTGTGTGCCATTTTGGCACCGCACAAAATTAAATAATCCATCAGGGACGGCACGGGACAGTTGATAGACTGCCTGTCGGCTGAATTCTCTCTATCATCATCTATTTATTGGGCGGGCAGGAAGGGGGGGGGGAGGGTGAAGATGGGCAATGGACCGTGGCACCACCGCGCCATATCCAACGGTCGTTGTCCCCCGCCCCCCCCCCCCCGCTTCGCCGCTTGGATGTGCATGAATGATGAAGACAACAATTGTTGGGCACTGTTTCCGGACGGACGCGACCCATCTCGTCCGGCACTCTCAATAATTTGAGGGGCGCAGTCGCGGCAGTGCCGCCACCGCCGCCGCTGCGCGCCACGACAACCACCTGTTTATTGTTGGTGGTCAGAGCGCATCGGTGGAAAGCGCCAGTTAATCAGATTTGTGCCGCCACTCAAAATGCCCATTAGGGCGGGAAGAGTGCGGGAAAATTTCGCGCGCGCATCCCTCCGCTATCTTTTCCTTTTTAATTTGCCGCCGCCGACAAAATTTGGTGGAAACGGTGTCGGACAATGGAGGAATGGGAAACGGTGCTTTTCTTTTCTTCCGTTTCTTTACTTTCTGTCCGTTTTTCGAGGGACATTCCCATTTGAATGGATGAATGAATTAATGAATGGAATGGAAGAGGAAAACTCAGTTGAGTTTAAATTTTTAAATTAAAAAAATTTAATAAAATGTAATTCGAAAATCCAACCATCTGCGTCGAACAAACAATCAATTAGGATTAAAAAATTAAGAAAAAATTGCGCTTTTTATTTTTAGGTTATTTTGTCCTTATTTATTCAATATTTTCCTTTTTGGCAAAATTTATGCTTTATCCTCGCAGCAACAAACCAAAACAAAACCCCAAACTTAAAAATGAATTTTTTCGTTTTTTTTGACAAAGTTTATGCTTTATCCTAGCAGCAATAAACAAAAACAAATCTCAGTTTTAAAATAAAATTTCAATTTTAAAATGCTTGAATAGAGATAGAAGAGAAGGTGGTAGGAAGGAAAATGGACGAGGAATTGAATTGGATTGGTTGTCTCCCCCCCCCCCCCAATTTTGGTGATGATAAACACTCTCTAAAATGGGGGACCTGTCGTTGTTCGGAGTGGGGAAGGGATGTGAATAATTTATCTCTTCCGTCTAACGGAGTCCCATCCGCCGCAGGGGATGAGAAGATGAGGCGAGAGGAGGAGAAGGAGGAGGAGACGATTAAAACTCTTCCTTCATCTTCATCATCATCATCTTCATCATTTCCCTCCCGATAATCCATCATTTTTTGTATAGCTTCTCAAGTCGTCCCCCCCCCCCGGGCACCAAAACTCAATTTATTATGTACAATAATATGCTTGAGGAGCTCTTAAAAATGTGTGTTGGAAAAAATTTTGGAAGCAAAAAAATATTGAATATTGCTTGAATTCTTACTCTAATCATTAAAATTTATTTTTTGCTATTTCAAGATTTAGCTTTTTCTGGGACGGGGAATCGTGAAATTCAAAATTTCTTCAAAATTTAAAGTTTTCAGCAAGTTTTAACAGATGGCGCTAATCGGTGCCAACGGGGATATAATTCAAAAAATCCAATGAATACTGGCTGGTGTTTTGAAAAAATTATTTCTCCTTATTAATTATTTTTTGACGCTAACGAAACCCAAAACCCTCTTAATGGCAACTCCATTTTAACAATGGCATTAAATTCCTTGCCCTATTGATGATGTTGGCATCTTCTTAATAATTGCAAATGCTTCTTCCTCTTCCCGAGGGCGACGGCGAAACAAAATGCCATTTTTCATGAGGAGAAGCAAATGGAGGCCCGTTATGTTTGAAGAAGTTGAAATTGGAGAATTAATCCTTTTAAGAACATTCACCGTAGGAATTATTTGTATGCACAAATTCTTTCAGTAAATTTTTTAAATGCTTAGAGAATTTCAGAATTTCAGATGTCCTATTGAAAAATTTAGGGATTTTAAGCCTGACTCCGGATTTCTAAATTTTTCGGGACTATTCCGACAGATTCCCGAATTATGTAACCCATTTGTAATGCCAAAAATGAACTACATCAAAAATTGTTTCTATTTGTGGTACGTGTCCAAGATCCCGCGTCTTCGGCAGACATTTTCAGGACTTTCCCTAACCTTCGACGAGCCAATACTCGAGAGTGGGGGTGGGCTCACGTCTGTAAATCCAAATTATCTTGCATTTAATTATATACCAAAGCCAGAAATGTCTCGGTCCTCCATCAGTGAGTCCTGCTGAATTTATGTAACCCATTTGGCCCTACTTAATTTCCTAAAACTGCCGTGATTCCGGTATTCCCGACCCCTAATAATTCTAGGATCCCCGAACCCCTAGCAATTCTCCCGTGTCCCGTTTTTTTTTTGGTAAAATAACTAATCCAAACAATTTTTGTGGCTTTTATTGACCCGATTGACCCCCCCACCACTTCCACAATGCCAACCCAACCTTCGTCCTTATGCCTTGCCCATCATTTGTTGCCCCCCCAAATGCTCCACCTGTTCCCCTCTCCCCCCCCATTTTCACCGTTCCTTCTCCTGCGCATCCTCCTCCTTTAATTTGCCAAATTGCCCCCCCCCCCCCCCTCCCGGTGCCACCCCAAATTCTCCCGAAAAGGATTTCCTTTATACAAAAGGATGATGTGCCGTGCCGGCCAATTCGACCGGCCAATCCCCGCCGGGACGCCCATTCCATTCTTCGTCCAATTAAATTTCTTTACCTTCACCGCCAAACAAAAAAAAAGTGGTGGATTAGGAAAGCATAATAATGAAAATCGGAAGAATGGATCAAGAAAACATAAAAATTAGTAATTTTTTAACCTGAAAATATAATTTTAAATAAAATATTGACAACCTCAAATTTTATTAGGGAATTGTATTTCAAAAGCTTTCCCATATTTTGAAAATTTCTTCATTTTTGAGTATGAAATCCTTTAAAAAAATGACTTTCAAGAAAACAAGCAGAAAAACTCGATTCGTTGGTCCTGTATTTCCTTAAAATTCTAATCTTTGTTCATAAAATCGATTGATAATTTTTCATTTGTTTTTCTCAAACCAAGATTTAGAAATGTAACATGACGATTTAAATAGTCCTTGAATTTCGCAATTTAACTTCTTTTGGATCCTATGCCCTTGAAAACAACTAATTTATCTTTGGGAGTAGTTATTTGCCGGTTTTATGAAAACAACAATTTTCGAATCTTATTTTAAAAAATTGTCTGTCCAAAGCTTAAAATGTCCTTGATTTCAGGTCCCTAGGGCATGCGCCCTTGAAAACACCTTCCTTATTCGTCCTTAAAATTTACCATTTGCCCGGCCAATTGGCACAAAGATTATTTTGGTTAGGCCAACAAAACAGTGTGTTCATTTTCCACATTCATCATCAGATATATCACACAATTCTTCTATCTGTCCCATTCTTCCCCATTTTGCCATTATTCCCCCAAAATCATTGGCCCTACCAAAGTGTCCAATTTCATCGTCCTCTTCCTCCCCCACCTCCTCCTCCTCCGTCATCATCTTGCTCATCTTCCATCAACGTTGTTTCCGGGACTCTTTTTTTCGGGGAAACGGGGATGGGCCAATTCAATTCCGCCCCCGTCTCCTCACACAACCAACAGGGACCCAAATGTCCCCGAGAAATGATGAGAAATTGGGACGGGGACGGTGGCGGGGGTCGATGATGGTTTATTTATTCTTGCCCGCGTCCCCGCCCGTCCCCATCACCAGCTCCGATTGCCATGGCAAATGCAAATCGTCTTCCATCATCATCATCATCATCCTCCTCGTCGTGGTCCCATTTTTTGGTGAAATAAATGTGTGGTGTCCTCCGCGGTTTTCGCTCATCTGTCTGTCTCATCGAGACGGGACTGAACTTGAGACTTTAAACACACAGTCTTGGTTCTCAAGTGGATAAATTCTCGGGGTTTTGAGTCTCGGTTCTCGAAAGTTTTGGAAAATTTCGACTCTCGAGGCAGCCCTAGAGACTTTTCAAAACATACCAGTTTAGCAACAAGAATTCCATTGCGGGAAAGTTTGCATTGAGTGAATAAATTTGAATTTTGTGGAATCATCGAAAGTCCCAAGGATTCAGATGGTTAGGAATATTTTAGGAAATTGAAATTTCAGTAGGACACGAAAAGGAGAGGCCCTTGAAATTTTCTAAAAATTTTTTGTTGATTTTTTCAATTTTAAAACCGTCGTTGGCTGTCCCTGGTGCACCACCACCAGCTTCTTTCTCTCATTTTCATCAGTGTTTTGGAGTGGAGTGTGCTGCTGTTGCCCACAAATTGGCCCCCAGGGAATTTTTGTGAGGCGATGAAAATCCGGCCTTGAGACTGACCTCAATTAGCCATCCGCCGCCCTCTCTCGGCATTCCATCCCTCATCCGTTTTTGGGTGACGCAATGCCATGCCAATAATGGCGGTGCCGCGCCCAATTGGCACCGCTGTCGGCGGCGGCATTTGGAGAGGGATGGGACCCCTCTGGATGTGGTTTAATTGATGGAATGATGATGAAGCGGTTGGACAAAAAAGAGAGGAGGCAAAAATGAAGGGGGGAGGGGGCGGCTGCCTGACTATTTGATGAATGAAAATGAATTTTGGGAGGGCAAAAAATGAAAATGGATCAAAAAAGGAGAGATTATTGAAAAAGAGGAGAAGGCAGAGAAAAAGAAGAAAATTAGAGAGACTATTGAAAAGGAGGAGACGGCAGAGAAAATGAAGATAATATTACATTAAATGTTAGATTGAAGAGGAAAAAGGAGCAAAGAGAGAGAGAGAGAAAATTAATTTACATTTTTTGCAAAGACATTTAATTGTTATTAAAAGTCATTAATTCAAAGTGTTTAGAAGAATTTAAAAGGAGATACCTAAATATGTATGTTATAGACGCAGACATGCTTTTGAGGAAAAGAAATAAAATGTAAATAGTGAACGATCAAAAATTAAATGCAAAGAATCAGCCAAGGGGAGAAAAATGTGGTAAAAGAAAACAAAACAAGTGATTAGGAGAGAGAAAGAGAAAATAAAATAATCATGAAGAAACGAGACAAACAGAGATAACGCGAGATAGTAAGATATTAAGAAGCAATAACTGATTAAGCAGAGAAATCAAACACAAAACAGAGACAAAAAATGAAAAGAATCAGAGAAAAACCAAAGATAGAGAGACGCAGAGACATGCGCCTTTGGGGCGCAGCAGCGGAAGGGGGCGTGTCTTCAAGGAGGGAATTGTGCGCCTTCTTCAAGAAGCAGCGAATTGGAGACGGCGGATTACGGTAGCGGACGGGGGGGGGGGGGCGCCCCTCCGGGCGATGCCTTGAAGAAATGCTCCGCCGCCGGCGCATCATTTCCATTCTTTTCAAATTCACTTCGCCCGTCGGCGGGCGACTGACGGACGGACGACTCTGACAACCCATCCCAAAATTCCAATTCACCAAATTCACCTTTCTCCGTTCTGTGCTACCCACCACCTTCAACCGCCTACAAATTTTTTTGGTTGGTTGACATTCAAAAATTTGCTGAAATTTTTGAGTTTTTGGGTAAAATAGAAATTTTGACAAAAAAGAGATTTGTTTTAATTGTAAACTTTTTTATTCTTTTTATGCTGGATTCTTCCAGAATTCTTCTTAAAAAAATTCCAAAATTTTTGATTGGTATTTAAATTTGTGACAAGAAGTTAGAGGAAATTTCAAAATTGAAGGGGTTATGAATTTCAGAATTAAACGGGATTGGGAATTTCCAAATTGAATGGGTTGGGATTTTCAAAATTTCTTGACAAATTTTTGATATTTTTAAAAAATTAATTTAAAATTAAAAATTCACCTTTTTACATTTACCTATCCCCCATCAATCACTTTCTTCGCCTTAAACCGTCCATTTTATGAACCATTCAATGATCAATGTCAGTGATTGTCTCTTCCAATTTTCCGCATTTTTTCTTTATCTCCGACAGCGATCAGATCAGTAAAATTGTGGTATGATTAAGAAAGTCTCTCCCCCATTTTTTTGTGTTCACCGTCGGCCACACACATTCACACAATTCAGCGGCGGTTTTTTCTTCATTTTTGTGGCAGAAAAATTCCTTGGGCTTATAATGGAATTTAATTGAGAAAAAATTTCACTTTTAAATGAACTTTGGATCAAATTTTTACCTTTTCTATTTGCTTTTTAGATAAAATTAGAAAATTATTTCTATTTATAGAGAGAGATAAATGAAAATTTTAATGTTTAACTGTTTTTTTTAAGCTTTTCCCTCAAATGATTATATATTTTGTTTTCTATTTAAATCATTTATTTATGAATTTTCACTAAGAATTAACAAATATTTATACAAAAAAAAAACTCTTTGGGGTAGTCAAACCTACAAAATGCCAAAATTTTATCAAAATTTTTGACGAAAATCCAAATTACAATTTTGGTCGCAATTTACTTTACCGCACAAATGGAAAAATATGAAAAATTGTTGTTTTTAGTGTGAAAATGATAATTTCATCTATCCAAATTGCTTGGAGTGGGTAATTTTTTTTGAATATTTTTTTTTTACCAAAACGGCGGAGAAGTAACGGAAATGGGTGGCATTCCGTCCCGTTTGTCCGTCCGTCCGTTCCGCCAATTTTTGCTGCTCCAACAAATAATAAAGAACCAACAGAATCAGTCAGCAGCAGAAAATGTGAGGGGGGGGGGCAGCAAATGACGATGAAAATGACATTTTTGTTTATAATAAATAAATAAGTGAATGGTCTTTTTGCTGCAATGAGAGAGCTATTAAATTTCTTGAAAATGTTTCCCGATCATTTTTAAACCAAAATTTGCCATTTTCTTAATTTCTGATCACTATCATTGCTACTAATTTTTCTTAGTCCTGATTAGGATTTTTCAGCACTAATTTCTTAATCCTAATTAGGCTGTTGCTGCAATGAGAGCTATTAAATTAAAAAATCCTTCTTCGACCATATTTCAAATCAAAATTTACCATTTTCCTAATTTCTGATCACTATTCATTTTTTTTTGGTACTAAATTATTAAGCATAATTCGGCAATGCTTCCCCAATCATTTTTAAATCAAAAAATTACCATTTATTATTTCTGATCACGCTTCTCATTGATACAATTTCTTAATCATAATTAGGCTTTCTGTTTTCTTCTATTTACTTGGCAATTTCAAGCTTCTCCCAATCATCACTGATCATTTGGATTAGCAAACTTTGCATGTGAGAATGACGATCAGCTGTTGATCACTTAATTACTGAACTTTAATCAATTGATCTGCCGAATATGGCAATTGCGATTGTTTAGTCATGGCTCTGATCAGTTTTAAATCCCATCACTCATTTATCATTCCGATCAGAATAGCTGTTTTGCTTTAATCAGTTTTAATCCTTACTCGCATCACTCTGTTATCATTCCGATTAGCAAACAGCTGCAGCAATAATAATAATAATGCTGATCATCAAATACAAAAATTTTATTGCTTGGGATTCCTACTATATTGTGCACTTAAAGTACCTCACTCACTCACTCACTATCCTTTAACGTATTCTCTCCCCCAAACAATTTGGGCGGAAAGTTGTTGAGGTAGGGGGGGGGCAAGCAACATTATAATTCACCTTCATTCACCAATGATCAAATAAATCCGCTCGTCTTCCCCGGAGGGAGGGATTAACAGGGTTGGGGGGGGGGAGATGAGGGAACAGCAGCAGAAGAGACCGGAGACGGATGATAATGATGAATGAATGAGTCTTCCGGTCGGACGGGACGTCGTCGCCGGCGGGGCGGTCGGTGACAGTCTCTCTCCTTCCGCGACGCCGCCCCCCTCCCCCCGCCCCCGCCTCCCCTCGAATACAATACGCCGCCGCCCTCCGTTGTTGTTGGTTGCCCCCGCGGCGCTACGCGCCGCTTAATCCCATAATAATCGCCGCACCACCGCACCGACACAAAAATCGTCTCCGTCTTCTGCGTGTTTTCTTCCCACAATCTTTCCTAATCTGCTGGTGTTTGTTGCTGATTGTGAGAAATGGGTGAGGGAAGTGATCAGCAAGCAGAGCAAGGCAGTATTAGAAAGAAAATTGTTTAAAAATTATGAAATTTCGTTTGTATTTTGAAAACTGTGTTTACTCTATTAGATCCCACGCCCCTGGGGCGCTTTTTCAATCCCCAGAGAAAGGGGGGACTTTTTGGAGAGTGGGTTTTGATGGAGGGGGGGAGGGGGCGGGGGGGGGGGGGAGGGGTTTCGGTCCCGACCGGGATTTCTCCGAGATTCCGAATCCAGTGTGTTGGTGTACTGCTGGGATGCCAGGTGATTTGGCCCGGACTGACTGACACAGGGATCTCGAGCCCAAATCCGCGGATCAAAACCCGTATTGAATCATATTTTCTGTTATTTTTCGCGTTGTGTTTCTCACCATTTACCTATGCTATTTGCTTTTTCTTTTAACTGACCCGATCCGCGGATCACTGTTTTCTTTACCATTAATTTTGTTTAAATTGTATTTTGATTTTTGGGTCCATAATTTAAAGATTTAACGCCGGTAAATAACCGAAAGATTGTTTACACAAAATTATGTTTTTTCTGTGGTAAACTAACATCATAAACAACTTTCTTTTGAAATCCATTCTTATTTTTCCAATAGCAAATTGCCTTAAAAAACTAATTATTATGGAACGGCTCTCTTTAATGAAGCCATTAGCCGCCGCTTGTTTGATTGATTTTACCCTGATCCGTGGATCACCCAGAAAATTCATTTTTAATTATCTTTTTTTTGAAAAGAAGAATTTTTTTATTTAAAAATAATTAAACTTTGAAAATGTCAAAAAACTTAATGAATTCCAAGTGCTAATTATTGGCATTAATTACATTTGATTGGACAATTTTTTCGTTTCCCATAAACACACTTACACAAAATACATAAGTAAGTGTAAGAAGTTTTCCCACTTCTCCTCCTTCTTCTTCAGCACCCCATTTTAGCTCATTTGCATAAATAATCATCGAAGAAAAAAAAACGACCACCACTTAAACGATGATCTGCGGAATAAATGAAATAATGAATGAATAACTGTGCTTTTTTCTTTTACAAAAAGGAAAAACAATTCATATCCAAAAAATGAATTTATTTGCAAAAAAATAAAAAATAAAAACGGTGGAAAATGTAGGGGGCCGACATTTGAGTCTCACATAATTGAGGAAGAAATTTTTGTAGAATAGTCAAATGCGTTAAACGATGTTTGCTCTCGACCCATTTTCATTTCCCGAGATATCGGCCAATTAATTTCGAATTAAAACCGGTGGAAATTATAGGAGCCGACAGTTGAGTCCCAGATAATTGAGGAACAAATCACAATTATTTTGTACAATATTGAATGTGTTGAACTGTCTTTTGATCTCGAAACTCCAACAGACCTTTTAACCCAATTCTTGGCTTTTTTGGGTCCACTTGGTCAGACATGCCCACCCAATTGTACCATTCTCGAGATAACGGGGTTCTATTATACCTTAATTTGCAACCCCGTGGTGCCCGAATGTTGACCGTTCCAATGAATTTCTAATTAAAAACGGCTGTAAATTTACGGGCCGGTAATACCGTGAATGTTGAACGTTCTAATTAATTCCCTAATTAATTAATTATTACAGCGACAAAAAATTCCATAAAAAATGTCTTTGTGTAATGATGAATCATCATTACCCTACAACAAATTTGGTCAACAAAATGCTGTAACAATTGTGAATGGACAAGACGATAATGAGGAGGAGGATGAGGAGGAACGGCAACCTGTAACTAATGAGCATGGAGAAGACGAGCACAAAATGGAAGAACAAATGGGGGAAGAGGTAGGTGTCCTTTTTATGCGTTTTTTAATGGTCTCGAAAATTCTCGGAATCTGAGGCTTCGAGAGTGATCAGAGTGAGGTGATGCCGCGAATTTTTTGGCAAACAACAAATTTTTAAACAAAGAAATTTTCTGGAGCTTTCACTCACCACCCTCCCCTGCCCCCTCTTTTAAACCCTCGCCTCCAAGGAAAAATTTTCTGAAAATTTCACCTCCCCCCCCCCTCTTTTATACCCTCGCCCCGCAAGGAAAAACTATGAATTTTCACTCACCCTCCCCCTCTTTTATACCCTCGCCACGAAGGAAATGTTTTTTTGAATATATTTTATGCCCTCGCCCCCAAGAAATTTTCCGAAAATCACTCCTCTCCCGCCTCTTTGACACTCTCGCCCCTCGCTATGAAGGGGGTCGAAACCGTTTCGACGCTAGAAACATATATGCCGGGGCATTTAATTAATGACATAATTAATTAATTTTTTCGACCCCTTAAGGACCTCCATTTTCCGCCTTCATTCGTCTGCTGGTCTCAGCCTCTGCCGATCATCACTTCGGTTTCTTCAAATGCTTCATATTCATCATCATCTGTTGCATCTGCACATGGCGATGGAGATGGTGAACAACACAGTGAAGACAATGATGTACAACAAAAACAGCAACAGAATGGCGAATGTTTGTTCGAACAGATCGCCAAATTGGCGGAAATGGACAGTTTTGAAAATGACAGCAATGACCAACAGCAGACAAATGGACGACACTGTACTGCTGACGGATACGGTAGAGTGAAAAATGGCAAGAAATTTTGTCGGGAAAATGGGGAAAAAATGGGAAAATGATTTTCGGGATTTGAAACCAGAAATTAGCAGTGTCCAAGCAAAATAGTTTTCAAATTAGCCCAACAACAAGGCTTAATTATTTTAGAAGAGAAGGAAATGGCAATTGCTTTGGCATCGTGCCAACCTTCTCCAATTTTGAATGGTGGTGCCAATGCCAATGCTGTTGTTGTAGTTGCTAACGAACAGCCAAAAATTGGTAAAAGCAATAACAATTGGGCACTTTCCTCCACTTCGGCATCCGCTTCATCGTCGGCACGTCGAAAAAGCTTTAATCCGGTCCGGATCAAGGAGGAGCCAATGCAAACAGAAAATGATGGGCGAGAGCATGGAACTGGTGCAGAAACAAATGCTGTTGAACAACAGCAACAAAAACAACATTCTCATGGTGGGGAAGAGAAATAATTAAATTTAAATTGATTACTGGTTTAATCCAATCAAATCATTTTATGTAGCCGCTTAATCACCAATTGAGCATTAATTAGTGACTATTAGTCAATTTGTCCACCTGCTAGATAGTTTAAATTCATTTCCATAAGCTAATCTGATCCGTCTAAATCGCTGCTGATCATTGTAGTTTTATGTGTTTCTTAGTCTTTGGCAATCAGTAATGTCCGATCACTTAACTCAGGGATAATTCAATTAGCATTTTCTGGGTTAAAGCATATTATTATTATCTGATTCTGATCAATAGCCCGTAATCAGACCAAGAGAGACATCATATTTTGTCAATTCAGCGTTCAACAAGCGTCATGACGAAGGTGAAGAAGGAGCGGATGATGAACAAATGGGTCCGATCAATCGGCAGCAAATGAACAACAAAGTAAGAAAATCATTTTTCAATTTTTTAAACTTTTTTTTTTCATTTTAATATTTTTTAAGGTGAATTTGTTTATGGACAACAACAATATGTCAATCCTCAGCAGCACAACTCCGTTGAATGAGTTCACACAAT
Source organism: Heterodera schachtii (assembly GCA_023374025.1). Taxonomy (NCBI): domain Eukaryota; kingdom Metazoa; phylum Nematoda; class Chromadorea; order Rhabditida; family Heteroderidae; genus Heterodera; species Heterodera schachtii. The sequence continues at coordinate 121,382 of SIJG01000187.1, forward strand.
TCCCACCACAGTTGTTCCCGCTTGAAGGCATAAATTAAATTTAAAGCTCTGAGAAGAGTCTCGAGATTAATTAGTATTAAGCAAATGGAAAAATTATGTCTCGATTTAAATCTTGAGTTAGAGTCCAGTTTTTGGTCACAATGTTGGCGCATAAAATGGTATCAATCTCAAAAAATTCACCGTTTAATTTGACATTCATTAGCAAATTTAGCTGATGAGGAGGAGTCATCAGCAGATGGTCAACTTCAAAAAGATGATGGTGATGAGGATGATGCGTCAGTGCGCGAAAAAAAGCCACAGTACAACAACCTTGGCTATTTTGCGCGATTTTTGAAAACTGAATTGGCCGGGGCATGTGCCGGTGCCGTGACAAAGTGAGTGTGGCGGAACGAAATTAAAAAAATTGTTTGGAATATTAGTTTATTGGCATTTGGACCCTCAATTTGAAATTGCGCAGGTGGTCGGTGACTTTTCTACAATTCATCCTCCTCCGCTTCCAACGGTTCGTCAGTGGACAATAACCGTGACCACGTTGACGAGCAGTACGCGCAACAATGCCAGCAGCAGCAACACCAGAATGCGGTTCAACAACAACAATTTCAAGCAGTTCAGGTCAGTCAGTTAATAACAGGAAAATTGCAAGCGCCCTAATTGCGTAATAAAATTTTGCTGCCCGGGGGAGGAAAATAGCGGCCTTTAAAATCTTCCAAATTTCGAATTGTGAATTTAAAAATGACGAAAATAAAATTAAATTTTAATAATTATCTCATGTGCCAAAGCGACCCAAATTGATCCACTTGATCAATTTATTTTGAAATCATTTTTCCTTAAATTGATGTGATGATTCACCCCGCCCCTCCCTTCCCCTGCGGGTGCGCCTCTATAAAAGGCGCACCGCTCACTCAATTGGGGGTGAAGAAGAAGCGACATCTTTTTCCTGATCAATCAATTTTGCATTTGTATGCTTTTTCCTGTCCCTTTACATTTAAATTGTTAAAATATATTTTTATATAAATTGGGTTTATTTTCCGAGAATTGAGTAGAAAAAATTTCATTCTCTGGTTTTGCTGAATTTCTGTCTTTTGCGCATTTTATTGGCCCTAATTAAGATAACAAATTTTAAATTGATCTCGGGAGCGGGGAAATTGCACCTCTTCGAAGTCTTCCACATTTCGAACAGTAAATTTAAAATTGAAACAAAAATTAAATTTTAATAAATATACTTCCCCTAAAATCGCAAAATTTTTTCAAATAAAAATTCAGGTCTGATAAATTGACAACCACCCAAAAATAGTTTTTTTTCTGGCCAATTCAGGCCCGTTTATGGACAGCCGCGTTGGCATTAGCCGCCACTAGACAGCAACAACAGCAGCAGCAGCAGCAGCACCAATTACTTCCCGACCAACACCAACCGCAATTTGTGCCAGCCGCAGCTGGCACATGCCGACCACCTGCATCACAACCACCCTTTTCATTGGCATCGTCAATGGTGGTGCCATCGTGCACAATGCGTGGGGGTGGCGGAATGGCACAAATGCCAAACTCGGTTAATAATTAATTAACTTTTTGGGATTGTGATCGGCTTGGTTATAAAATAGTTTTTGATCGCCGGTAATTAGCCGGGAATAACAGCATTGGACAGGAATCTCGAGTTGGAGTTTCCCCCAAATACGGGTCCGAATTTTGCAAAATTTTGACTTTCTATCAAAATTTTTTCTTTAGACTTTTCCATGGTTTTCCGTGCCAACAATGCCAACAATGAATTCAGCAGCTGTTGCGACATTATTCGCGTATGAAAATTTTCTAAAAATTTAATTATTTATTAAAATAAATTACAAAATTCAGTGCCGCTCAGCAGAATCCGTTCTTTTCCACTGCGATTGGAGCTTTTTTGGCAAATGCCGCGGCACAATCGACCGTGGCCCCAACTTCCCGGGGCGGAGGTGGCATTTTTCCGCCTCCGCCCGTGCCAACTCAGTCCACAATGGCTGCCGCCGCCGCTCACAACTTAATGTCGGACCAACAGAATTTGTACGGACATTTGACTGTATCATACAGTAGTGTTTTTTTATTTGCCGGCACGAAATAATTAAAATCGTTTTTTTAAATTAATGAATTTAATTACCGAGTAATTAAAATTGAATTTGCTAATCATTTTCCGAATTATTTGTCCTCCAATAATCCTTTCTAAGAATTAATTAATTAACATCACCAATGAAATATCATAATCAATATAAATTTAAAATGGAAAATAATTAATTATTTTTTTAGGAGTTCCACAATTTCGGCACAATGTTCTCCTACAAATGGGCATTATTATCATCACAAACAATCGCAACAGCACAACAATTACCCGTTACGCTTAAGCCATCGATCATCGGCAGATTGTGATGAGTGCGTACAAAAGCTAATAGAATTGTTTTCTAACCGAAGGCTCAAAATTTTTGGTAAAATTCTGTCATTAAAATTTTTCGAAATATAGGATTACTACTGTACAAGGGGATTACAGTATCCCGTTGGGGATCATTTTTTTTAAAAATTAAAAATTAATTTATTTTCAGCTCCCCTCGTCGAAAGCGTGCCAAAGTGACGGACTGTGTGCGCGGGCCTCGCTCTTCGCTGCACCGTGATTTTGCCGCATTTTCGGCCGCCAATACACCGCAGCACCACCACCAGCAGCAGCAGCAGCAGCAAACACCGGCAAATTCGACTGCCGGTAAAAATTAGAGCCTGAAACTTTCAAATTTGCGCATCCCGCTGCGGGATTGGCATTAAAGTTTTTGCGGGATGGGACCACACGGTGGATGAATCCCTCAAAATCCCGCATTTCCCAAAAAGTACTGGATTTCGGACTGGGATCCCGCAAAATCTCCCGCGCGGGAGGGATTCCGTCCCGCTCCGGGCTCAATTAAAAAGACATCCTTAATATTTCCATCAAAAATACCCTAATTTTCTTTGCATAATCCTCATTTTCTGTTATCATTTTGAAAATCCTTTACCATAAATTCACTCTCGACTAATCGATGGGCCATCATCGCTCTCGCTCTTCCATATTCTTGCCCCAAGCCAAGCTCTCGCCTCCATCCCAATTTTAGTGCCGTAGGTCGGGGCGGGGTCGCCCGCCCTCTCCCGAGGCCTGAGTTTAGCGACGCACCGTTGACCTACATTTTGCCCCCCCCCCGGCGTTAGTTGCTCTGCCAAAACACTCAAAAATTTTATTTTTTGTCAAACTTTACGGAATTTTTAAAAAATTTTCTTCACTATTGTCATAAATTAATTTATTTGGCTTTTTGCAAAATTTGTAAATTATCACTGTTTATCACAGCAACAATCGTGCCAACAATGGTGCCACGTGCCTCTGAACTGGACACAAATTGCCGTCGTCTCATAGCCCTTCGGTGCGGCGGCGCTGGTGGCCAAAATGCCATTGATGGCGACAGCGGTGATGGCACTGGCCAAATGAACGCGACGGGCGACAATGACGAGTTAGCCGCAATTTCGATCAATCCGCACAGGCACCTCCATAGGTGGCACAGAATGGGGGGTTTTGGGGATGCATGAAAATAAGCACTTTTTCTCGAAAAAACAAAAAACCCTAGCAATAAAACGAAAATCTGAAACGAAAATGTTTTTGGGACGAAAACGAAAGCAAAATTCAACGCACGAAACGATCCTTAAAACGAAATCGGAAATTTAAAATTAAATTCTCGTGCAAAAAATGGGTTCATAGCATCTTCTAAATAAAATCAGCACGAGAGGCCGAAATTTTTTTTTTTTTTCAAAAAATCTTCAAAAACGAAGTAGTAAAAAACGAAAAAAATTTTTTATTGGCACGTTGCCAAAATTTACGCCAAAATGAGAATAAATTGGGATAGAAAATAACAAAAAAAAAAAAAATACAAAGTTGCTTTTTCGTACAAATTTGTCACACATTCACATAAAAATTCAGATTTTTTAAAAATTTTTCGAAATTTTAAGGGCCGCCCTCACACATATGCATTTGCGTAAGGCCAAACTGATGTTTTTCTACCAACGTTATCCCACTTCGTCACTGTTGAAAAGCTATTTCCCGGATGTTCAATTCACAAAGCATAACACCGCGCAGGTAATTAGGGGGGAAAATTGTAATTAGTAAATTTTAATTATTTTTTTTTAGCTCGTCAAATGGTTTTCCAACTTCAGGTGGTCGTCAAAATTTTCAATTTATTTTTTTACTTAAATTTTGTTTTTTAAGAGAATTTTTCTATATGCAAATGGAAAAATTCGCCAAACAAGCGATTGTTGAAGGTGTTCAACATGCGGACGAAGTGAGTTAAAAAGAGATAATGAATATTGATAAATGATTTGGGTTATCATTAGAACTCTAATTAGATCAACTAATTAGTGCGTAGCTAATCAATCAATCACCATCAAATGATCAGTGATTGATCAAAAAGTGACCGAAGCCAATTGAAAGGTGTAATAACTGAGCTAAACAATTTTTGGTTAAATGATCATGGTTTATCGATTGACCAGTTTGATCTTGAGCCTTAATAAGCTATTATCATGTGATAACCGTTTGAACAGGATTCATTAATTAGATTATGATAACCCTAATCACCACATTAATTAAGTTACCGAATTATTTTAATTTTTTAAAAGTTTCCAATTGGATTAAAAACAAAAAACATTAAGATTTATGTGACCACCGAATCGGAAGTGTTCAAGCAGTTGCAACAACATTACAACAAAAACAACGCATTTCAGGCATAATTTTTGAATTTCCAAAAATAGAAAAAAATTTTATAAATTTTTTAGCCTCCGGAAAGGCTTCTGTTTGTGATACAAGAGACCTTAAAGGAATTCTACAATGCATTAAAGGAAGGCCGTGATAAAGAATCGTCATGGAAAAAGGTAAATTAATCATTTTTGGCTTAAATTTAAATTTTTTTTACCAAAAAATTTGTAATCTAAGGCCTCAAAAATCAAAAATTTATTTTTACAATTTATTCCAAAGTAATTAGTGGTTAAAGAATGGCACAAACTACTTTTAAATCTTTAAAAATAAAATTTATTTCAGGCAATTTACAAAGTCATCCAGCAACTTGATGGTGAGAGATTTAAAATTAATTAATTTTAATTGAACCGATTAATTTAATTACTTTCAGAGCCAATTCCCGAGTTCTTTCGAGAGCCCCAATTTGTGGAACTTCTTGAACAAAACAATTGATAAATGATAGTGAAAAGGGAGCGAAGAATTGAAATGAAATTTAACTGCTGCCCAATTTTATCCCAATTAAATAGCTATTTGCTTATGCTAATTAACCAATTAAATGTAATTAATTAATTAAGGGGTGATTTTCGTGCACTGTGTTTATTTTTTTACAAAATTCAAAATTGTAAGCCTTCACTTTTCTTATACATATATATGGTTTTGGTTTAATTCTTCAAATACGTAAATCTGTCACATATTTTAATAAAATTTTTAATTTTTCTGGTTCCAATTGGCCTTCATTATTGAAATAGTGATAAGTGCTAACCGAATGATCTTCGCACTCCTTTAGAAAAGCCCATTAGGAACAAATTCAAGCTAATTAAATTTTTTAAATTTACTTTTTTTTTTTTTGCTAAATTAAAAGAATAATCCAGCTCCATTTTAGAAATTTATAGCATATTTTTGCAAATTTAGGTAAGATTTCTTAATAAAAATGCATAGGATCCGACAAACAAATTTAAATTTGTTTCTTTCTGTCCATTGACCAAAAAAAAGAGAAATTATATATTGCATTTCATCCGATAATATGAGAAATATATTTATCTCAGAAATCTCTATTTATTGGGTTCATCTCTGTTTTTTGAATCAGTGATACTAGAGATTATCTCCAAAAAATTTCAAATATTAAATAATGTATTTACTTATATATTTTTCAATTTATAAAAATTTATTTCAGCTAAAGGGCACTTGATTTTGAGGCCTGTTTTTTAAATAAATACTTTGTTTTGATGAGTGTTTTTTCCTTATATCATTCGCTTCCAAAATATGTTTAGTCCAAGGTAAAAAAACTTCAAAAATTTCTAATCCCTAATTATAATGAATATAAAATTTCATTAAAATTAATCAATTAATTGCCAACAAATATTCATGTAAGTGTGAATGCGCTTTTCGACAAAAACATTTGCCAACGAATTAATCGATCCATTTTTTTATATTAAATATAAGAAAGTTTATTATACATTAAAACGTAAATTTAATAATAAAAAATTGTTTATTTAATATATAAAATTAATAATTAAATTAAAATCCCCTTTCCAGTGCTCACAGAATGTCCATCATTTATCTGTTAGCCTCCGTTTGCTACCTTTTTCTGCTTAATTAGCCCCAAAATTCGGATGCCGAAACAAAAGTCTCACGGTCTGTAATCAGGGCTGTGCGAAAATCACAAAAAAATTTTTTCGTATACGAAAACGAAACGAAAAAAAATTTTTTGAAAACCGAAAACGAAACACGAAACGAAAAAATTTTGACGGAAGAAAACGAAACACGAAAACGCGAAACGAAACGAAAAAACCGAAAATTTTTTGAACTTATTTCAATCATAATTAAGAAACATAAAACTTTAAAATTGTATCCTCTAACTAAGGGAAAGGAGATCCTAGTAGGTGGAAAAGCGGATGTGGCTCTAGGACAGGGGTGTGACCAAAAAATTTTTAAAATAAAGAACATCAATGACAAAAAATAAGATTTAGGGTCAAAAAAGGCAATCTTGCAAAATTGGTTCGAATCAGTTAATATATAATTTTTTCGATAAAAAATGTATTAAAATGTTATGTTTTTCACATCCTATTATGGGTTTTAACAATTTTTGGGGAAGAAATTAGCAAATCGTACATTTCGGTGAAACCGTGCTGGAAAAAAAAAAGATTTTCAAACGTTTTTTTGCAGTGTTTTTTTTTTACAAGTTGATGAATGGGAAGTGGGTCCGGCGGCGCCGATAGGCGACGCCGGGAAAATTTTTGAAAATTTGAGTGCTATTTCATAGCAGATTTTCTATTAAAATCGGTAAAAACATGATTAAAAAATCAGGTAAAATAAAGTGCGGTCATGCGGGATCGAACATTAATGCACAGCACAAAACAAACCTGCTGTTTTCACCACTAAACTAAAATACTTAAATAATAAAACTTATTATTTCTTACCAAAAAAGTCATTCTTAAGGGTGTAAATATTTTCGTCTTTTTCGTAAAATATTGCTCTGACGAAAACGAAAACGAAACGAAAATCCAAAATTTTAAAAACCGAAAACGAAACACGAAACGAAAAACAAAATTTTGAAAACCGAAAGCGAAACGAAAAAACTTTAGCGGACGAAAACGAAACACGAAAACGAAACTCAAAAAGTGCCAAAAATGTAGGACGAAACGAAAACGACACGAAATTTCGTCCAGCCCTGTCTGTAATGCATGAATCCGAAAGAATATTTTGGCGGAAACCACTTTGGGCCGAGTTATGGGCCCGGGACTGAAGTGGCCAAATGGCTGTGGGACTGAACCGTCCAAAGCCTTAAAACGCATAAAAATGCAATAAAATATTGATCAGTCGATTCCTCTTGTTTATAATTGCCAGGAATCCCTTTTTGGAGGGCGCGTAGCGCCCGCCTTAGCGAGCATGCGAAGACGGAGCAAGTAGTGGGGCGAGACGGAGGGCGGAGGAAGCAGTCTGACGAGCGCCACAGTCGAGTGTGCGGTGTTTTGGCCAAAATACACTCACCAATTTACTTTTAGTTTGTACAATTCCCTTATGGTCCTTTTTTGAGGTTTTGAGGACCCATAACTCTCGTAACTAAGTATTCGTTCGAATTAGTCATTTAAGACCGTGAGGAATCGTTTTCTATATACTTTGTTGCATTTTTATGCATTTTAAAGCATTGGACAGTTCAGTCCCACAGCCATTTGGCCACTTCAGTCCCGGGCCTATTTTTTATTTTAGCATTAGCATCCATTCTTATGAATGGTAAAAGATTGATTATTATTTTTTTTTATTTTAGCATTAGCATCCATTCTTATGAATGGTAAAAGATTGATTATTATTTTTTTTTTTATTTTAGCATTAGCATCCATTCTTATGAATGGTAAAAGATTGATTATTATTTTATTTTTTTGTTTTAGCATTAGCATCCATTCTTATGAATGGTAAAAGATTGATTATTATTTTTTTTTAATTTTAGCATTAGCATCCATTTTATGAATGGTAAAAGATTGATTATTATTTTATTTTTTTGTTTTAGCACACATTGATTTTTTTATTTTAGCATTAGCATCCATTTTATGAATGGTAAAAGATTGATTATTATTATTTTTTTTTATTTTAGCATTAGCATCCATTCTTATGAATGGTAAAAGATTGATTATTATTTTTTTTTTTTATTTTAGCATTAGCATCCATTCTTATGAATGGTAAAAGATTGATTATTATTTTTTTATTTTATTTTAGCATTTGCATCCATTCTTATGAATGGTAAAAGATTGATTATTATTTTTTTTTAATTTTAGCATTAGCATCCATTTTATGAATGGTAATTATTTTTTTTAAATTTTAACATTAGCATTCATTCTTATGAATGGTAAAAGATTGATTATTATTTTTTTTTTATTTTAGCATTAGCATCCATTTTATGAATGGTAAAAGATTGATTATTATTATTTTTTTATTTTAGCATTAGCATCCATTTTATGAATGGTAATTATTTTTTTTAAATTTTAACATTAGCATTCATTCTTATGAATGGTAAAAGATTGATTATTATTTTTTTTTTATTTTAGCATTAGCATCCATTTTATGAATGGTAAAAGATTGATTATTATTTTTTTTAATTTTAACATTAGCATACATTCTTATGAATGGTAATTATTTTTTTTAAATTTTAACATTAGCATCCATTTTATGAATGGTAAAAGATTGATTATTATTTTTTTTTTATTTTAGCATTAGCATCCATTTTATGAATGGTAATTATTTTTTTTAAATTTTAACATTAGCATTCATTCTTATGAATGGTAAAAGATTGATTATTATTTTTTTATTTTATTTTAGCATTAGCATCCATTTTATGAATGGTAAAAGATTGATTATTATTTTTTTTAATTTTAACATTAGCATACATTCTTATGAATGGTAATTATTTTTTTTAAATTTTAACATTAGCATCCATTTTATGAATGGTAAAAGATTGATTATTATTTTTTTTTTATTTTAGCATTAGCATCCATTTTATGAATGGTAAAAGATTGATTATTATTTTTTTTAATTTTAACATTAGCATACATTCTTATGAATGGTAATTATTTTTTTTAAATTTTAACATTAGCATCCATTTTATGAATGGTAAAAGATTGATTATTATTTTTTTTTTATTTTAGCATTAGCATCCATTTTATGAATGGTAATTATTTTTTTTAAATTTTAACATTAGCATTCATTCTTATGAATGGTAAAAGATTGATTATTATTTTTTTATTTTATTTTAGCATTAGCATCCATTTTATGAATGGTAAAAGATTGATTATTATTTTTTTTAATTTTAACATTAGCATCCATTCTTATGAATGGTAAAAGATTGATTATTATTTTATTTTTTTGTTTTAGCACACATTGATTTTTTTATTTTAGCATTAGCATCCATTTTATGAATGGTAAAAGATTGATTATTATTTTTTTTTTATTTTAGCATTAGCATCCATTTTATGAATGGTAATTATTTTTTTTAAATTTTAACATTAGCATTCATTCTTATGAATGGTAAAAGATTGATTATTATTTTTTTTTTATTTTAGCATTAGCATCCATTTTATGAATGGTAAAAGATTGATTATTATTATTTTTTTATTTTAGCATTAGCATCCATTTTATGAATGGTAATTATTTTTTTTAAATTTTAACATTAGCATTCATTCTTATGAATGGTAAAAGATTGATTATTATTTTTTTTTTATTTTAGCATTAGCATCCATTTTATGAATGGTAAAAGATTGATTATTATTTTTTTTAATTTTAACATTAGCATACATTCTTATGAATGGTAATTATTTTTTTTAAATTTTAACATTAGCATCCATTTTATGAATGGTAAAAGATTGATTATTATTATTTTTTTATTTTAGCATTAGCATCCATTTTATGAATGGTAATTATTTTTTTTAAATTTTAACATTAGCATTCATTCTTATGAATGGTAAAAGATTGATTATTATTTTTTTTTATTTTAGCATTAGCATCCATTTTATGAATGGTAAAAGATTGATTATTATTTTTTTTAATTTTAACATTAGCATACATTCTTATGAATGGTAATTATTTTTTTTAAATTTTAACATTAGCATCCATTTTATGAATGGTAAAAGATTGATTATTATTTTTTTTTTATTTTAGCATTAGCATCCATTCTTATGAATGGTAAAAGATTGATTATTATTTTTTTTTTATTTTAGCATTAGCATCCATTTTATGAATGGTAAAAGATTGATTATTATTTTTTTTTTATTTTAGCATTAGCATCCATTTTATGAATGGTAAAAGATTGATTATTATTTTTATTTTTATTTTAGCATTAGCATCCATTCTTATGAATGGTAAAAGATTGATTATTATTTTATTTTTTTGTTTTAGCATTAGCATCCATTCTTATGAATGGTAAAAGATTGATTATTATTTTTTTTTTATTTTAGCATTAGCATCCATTTTATGAATGGTAAAAGATTGATTATTATTATTTTTTTATTTTAGCATTAGCATCCATTCTTATGAATGGTAAAAGATTGATTATTATTATTTTTTTATTTTAGCATTAGCATCCATTTTATGAATGGTAATTATTTTTTTTAAATTTTAACATTAGCATTCATTCTTGTGAATGGTAAAAGATTGATCATTTTTTTAAATTTTAGCATTAGCATCCATTCTTATGAATGGTAAAAGATTGATTTTTTTGTGAATAGGAAGAAATTGATCAAAAAAAATTATAAAATGCCAACATTGAAATTGGCACATAAATACACAGCTGAATGGTGCCTTACAATCACCACATTTCCCAAAAAATGCCAATGAATTATTTCATTTTGCTAAAATTCATTCTGATTTTTTGCCTTTTTATGCCGCTGATCCGAGCAGGGCCAAACACATGGCCATGGGTATGTTTTAAATTTGATACAAAATACAGACCGAATTCCCGCGCACTTTTTGTAAAATGCGGATTTTGCAAGATTAATCCCCGATTCATCCATTTTTTCGAAAAATTTTCGAATCCCAATCCCGCAGCAGAACCCGTAAATTTGAAAGTTCCGCCGATTTCCAAAAATGCTTATGAATTTTCATTAATTTTCAACAGTTCCATGACAAAGTTTTTGTCGCATTTGTGGCGAATGGTTGGAAACAAGAAGCTGCTTCCAAAGCACAAATATCGGCTTCAGAACCATTACCAGTGCATGCCTCTGTTGATGATCAATACAATTTGCAATTGCTCGAGGCACTTTTTGGCGTTATGTATTTGATGAAACAAAATTGGCATTGTGATCAAATCAAGCGAAAAATTGAAGAACAATGCTCAAGCACGGATTGACTGTGAAAAGTTTGGCAAATATGCGGACATTATTTATGAATATTTTTTTCAAGTGTATGTGAAAGGAAATAAAACAGGTAAAATTAGTAGAAATAAAAAAATCAAATATTTTTTCATAAATTTAATCCGTAAATTTTTCCCAAAAAATGTAAATTTTCTTTTTTAAAACCACAATTTTAGCATTTGTTAAGCTCAAGTTCAATGTTTTTTCGAAAATTTTAATAAATTTTCCCACAATTATATTTTATTTTTTTTAAAACCACAATTTTAGCTAACATTATAAAGCCAAAGTTCAATAATAAGCATGAGAACAAAATCGACATATGTGAAGCTCTAATTGTGCTAAGCTCAATTTCGAAATTATTGTTTAACGAGAGGAAAGAAAACTATTATGATTTGAAATATGACATGGAGGAAAAGTTTAACTTGACAATTATAAAAGAGCTAGAAAATGAGGAAGAGTTAATTGATGCAATTAAAAATGGACAAAAAGAAGAAGCATCGGACAAAGATTTAAAAAATGTTCGTGCAAAATTTAACGAAAAATTGGAAGAATTTGCCAAAAAAGCCAAGGAAATCTCTGATGACGAAGAAATGGAGGAGAAGGAACTAATTGTCAGGAGAATTTGGCAAGGACACCCATTTTTTCACGAAGTTTTGAGGGATTTTATCATAGAATTGTTTTTGCTGGGTTTTTGGGCTTGCTAATCCGAATTTTTTGCAATCCAAAAATAGGCATTTTAATTTAAAATTATGAAAAGCAATTAATAATTTATTATCCTTGATATTTAATCGATCTCTTTTTTATTCACCAAACAGATTAATGACAAATCATTCGTCGCATTTGTGGAGAATGGATGGCAGACAATTGCTGCTGATCAACATGATAAGAAACGGGCTGATAAAGCTAAAAAACAGGCTGATCAGGCTAATAATGCTTCTGCTGTTGATCAACACAATCAGAAAATGCTCGAGGCATTTCTTGGCATTATGTATTTGATGCAACAAAATTGGGATTGTGATCAAATCAGCGAAAAATTGAACAATGGTCCAGAGTGGAAAGATTGTGAAAAGTTTAGGAAATATGCGGACATTATTTATGAATATTTTTTTCATGTTTATATTTTCTCAGATCATCCAATTCATAAAAGCGGTATCATTTAAATTACATTAAATTTAAATAAAACTTAAACAAAAGCCCGTATTATGTAGAATTTTATTTTGTTTTTTTAATAAATACAATATATTTTTGACCATTATTTTTGCAGATATTGTAAAGCCAAACTTCACTTTGTTGGACATACGCACAACACTGAAGAGACTGAGTTGGATTTCGAAGATTTATTTTGGTGGGGAGAAAAAAGAAATCGATGATTTGGAAAATGCCATAAAAGGAAAGTTCAAAATAGTGCCAGAAATGGAAAATGAAAAGCATTTTGAGCTTGGCAAGTTTCGATACAGAGATTGGGTATCTTTTCCAGATCCTCGTGAAGCATTTAACCAAAATTTGTATGAATTTGCCAAAAAAGCCATTGAAATGGTGGCCAATGACAAAGAAATGGCGGAGAAGGAACAAATTGTCAGGAAAATTTGGCATGGCCACCCCTTTTTCCACGAGGTTTGAAAGCTTTTCGTAGATTTTATAAAATTGCTCAAAAATTCATTAAGTCTTGAGTCAGAATTTTTTGCCTAGAAATTTTCTACTTAAGAGTTTAAGAAACGAGATGGCACCATGAAAAGACATTGTGCCAAAAATTGTCACAGCAAATAATTAAAAAAAAAACTGACAACTATGCTTAATATCCATTTTTTTTTAATCACAGCTAATTGACGAAGACTTTATCATATTCTTGAATGAATTGAAGACAACTGCTGATCAGGCAAATGGATTGAATGATCAACAAGCTAAAAACCGGGCTGATCAGGCTAATAATGCTTCTGCCGTTGATCAACACAATAAAAAAATGCTCGAGGCGTATTTTGGCATTATTTTTTTGATGAAACAAAATTGGGATTGTAAGAAAATCAACAAAGAATATAAACACAGCTCATTTTACGATGATGTAAAAGAAAATTACTGTGAAAAACATAAGAATTGGGTGCATATTATTTATGAATATTTCTTTGAAATTTATGCTAAAAAAGGTAATAATTAGGGCCGCGACTTTTCGTGACGAAAAATCTCAAAATAGTTAACTAAAATAGTGAGTAAAAATGCCAAAATAGTGGCAAAAAGTGCGAAATAGTGACGAAGAGTGACATCATTTTTAGCCAAAAATTGAGCAAAAATAATTTTTATTCACTAGTTGCTGTTGCAAATGAGTAGGACTGGGAGTTTTAAGAGCAAAAACCCAAAATAGTTACCAAAAAAATAATTTTTAAAATTAAAAATTTTTACCAAAGAAGTAAATTTTTGAGAAAATTTTTTCATTTCATAGGAGTATATTTTTGAAAATTTTTGGCTCGATTTTAGGAGTAATTTTTCTGAAATTTTTTAAGTCAATTCTTAGAGTGTAAACGAAGCTCCAAAATAGTGATTTCTGTGTGACCGATAATGACTAGGGTTATAAGTTGTATGCACTAAAAAATGGCAAATATGCGCATAAAATATGCACTAAAAATCCTTCAAATATGCCAAAAATGGTTTTTAACCCTCAAAAAAATGGAAAAAAATAGTGACAAAATGCCAAAATAGTGAATTTTCACTATTTTAGTGACGAAGCGCCAAAATAGTGATTTCTGTGTGACCGATAAGGACATCAGAATCGAAAATTTTTAATGTAGAAATGCTATTTTTGAGCTCCTTTCTTCAAATCAATTGAGCAAAAAAAAAGTTTTTCACAAAAAATCGCGGCCCTAGTAATAATAATTTAAAAATTACTTTCTCTTTTTTTGAACCACTATTTTAGAAAAAATAAAAAAACCAACTTTGAACATACGTAAAACACTGAGAAAACTGAGTTTGATTTCGAAAATTTATTTTGATGGGAGGAAAAAGCCATATGATGATTTGTGTAAGTTCTTATATGATTATTACCCAATACTACCAACGTTGATAAAAAGAAACAATTTGTATAAAGAATCAATTGACAACAATTTAAAAGCTCTGCATGATGAATTTGACAAAAAGTTGGAAGAATTTGCCAAAAATGCCATTGAAATGGTGGCCAATGACAAAGAAATGGCGGAGAAGGAAGAAATTGTCAAGGACATTTGGCAAGGACATCCATTTTTGAAACAATCCATCTCCAACAAAATCATCTCATTCACTCACTCACTCATGCACAAAAACGGTTGAGAAGGAGGAGGAGGAGTGATCTGATCTGATGAAGAAGTTTTGTTGGATTTTGGCATGTTAACAGAAGAAAGGCATTTTTAAAAATTTCAATTTTATTCCAAAAAGTCATTTTTCAGTCAATCATCATTTAGTTATGTCCTTATTTTTAAGGACATTTTTCTTTTGCATCTTCTCTCTGTTAACAATTGCCAATAATCACATTGTGCTTTTCTTTAGTTTTTGATTTGTTCGGCTGTCTTTTGGCTTTTCATTTGGTTGTCCTTTGCCTGTCCTTGAATTGTCCTTTTATGGCTTTCTTTTCAGTTTGTCATAGTTTGGATCGGTTTATTTCATTATTATGCGTTTTTATGTGTCTGTGCATAAAAATATTTATTTGGCAAACTTTTCAAATAATTATTTTGTTAATTACCCAAATACAAAATCATATTCAATTTTAGGTTTTTAATAAATCTTAATAATAGAATTCAGTATTAATTTCAACAATTGATACACAAAAATTGAAAAATTTTGAATTTTTTGATCGGTTTATTTTGCACAAATTCGAGAATTCTCTTTAAATTTTTATTTTCGTCAAAAACAGACATTTGGCAAGGACACCAAAAATTGTGTATGTAAAAATGTAATTTTGTTTTAGCATATAATAAAAATTTATAAATTTGGAAATTCAATATTTTTGCAACTGTCTAAAAAATGCTCATTAGCCCTTTTTGGTGTTTTAAAAGTCAATTCTTAATTTATACACAATTTTTGGCATTTTTTGAGGGCTAAAAGTCATTTTTGGCAGTTTTTTAAGGCATATTTTACTGCATATTTGGGCATTTTTCGGGTTTTTTAGGGCATATTTGGGGGATTTTTAGTGCATATTTTTTGCGCATATTTGGCATTTTTTAGTGCATACAACTTATAACCCTAATTATTAGAGATCGGATTTTTAAATGCAATCAAAACGAAAAATACACCCCTAAGAATCGATCGCAAAAATTAAAAAAAACTACCCCTAAAAATTGACCAAAATTTCAGAAAATATTCCCCTAAGAAATGAAAAATTTTTTCAAAAATTCGTCTCCAAAATTTATTTATTTATTTTCTTGACTAGTTGCAATTCATTCACTCATCATTCCAAAAAAGTTTGAGTAATCTGCTGAAAGTTTTTCGGCGTTTTTGGTCTGTTAACAGAAGAAAGGCATTTTAAGCATTTCAAAAAAATGTACTTATTTTCATTCCAAATGCCATTGCGCATTTTCATTGAACAATTTCTGTCCTTATTTTTAAGGACATTTGAATTGCGCTTTCTCTCTGTAACAAAATCCATTGGCATTTCTTTTTTTCTTTTTCTTATCTTTTATCACTTGCTTCAGTCCTTTTGTCTGTCCTTGGGCTTTTCTTTTGGCTGTCCTTTTTTCCCTTTTGTCCGTTTTTTGCTATCTTTTCAATTTGTCCTAAATTTGGTCTGTTTATTTCTCGATTATGCATGTATTATGTGTCGGTGCATAAACTATTTATTTATTTCTGTTGGATATTTATAAAAAATAGAATTTTTTATTAGACAATCTTTTCGAATATTTATTTTTATTACAAAAATAAAATTATATTTAATTTTAAGTTTTCTAATAAAACCGAAAAGTATACCTTTTTAAGAATTTCAAAAAATGTACTTTTTTTTTTTTATTCCAAAGTCTATTTTATTTGTCAATGAGCAGCTAATTTACCCTTATTTTTAATTTCGGGGCCCGGGACGGGTTGAGGACAAATGGGCGTTGACCAACTGGGCACCAGCCCGGAATTTTTTTTTGATATAACTCCGTTCATAGTTATACGGAATGAATTTAACATCTTTGACAGACTTAATGCTAAATACCTATTATCCTGCAAAATTTAGAAGTTATGGCCCAAAAACTCAAAAAACTTAGCTTTTCTGAACATTCACTTTTTTTTAACTTAAAGAAATTTTTTTTTTGAAATTATAAGAAAATAAAGGACACTTACAAGGGAACATTTCGAATTGTGACTGCTCAGATCACGTTAAAACCACTTTTATCGTGTAGAGCATAGTCGATTTGCTATTGCCAACTTTCGGCTTTTTTGGCCCTACCCCAAACTGATCAGAAAAAGTCGATTAAAGTCCCGAAAAATCGATAAAAGTAGCAAATATTTAAAAATTCATAAAAAATTTTAGAATGGTGCTAGATTCAAAGAAACTTTTTTTTTTAAAATGATCAGTAAACAATTCTCTATCAAATAGCATCTTAAAAGAAATTAAAATAACTGAATAAAAATATGCTAGGTCGAATAATAGTTTGAAAAAAATTCAAAATAATTCATCATCTGTCGAGCGGGTCCGAACCCGTGCTTCTAAGTTTCTGCTTTCAAATAATAATAAAAAATTCATAAATTGGTGTGATAATTTACGCTTCACACCATAAATTAAAACATTCCATCGCATTTTGGACTGAAAATGGTCCATTTTAATAAAGGGAAACATCCGAAAAGAAAGTCCAAAGAACACTTTAGAAATTTACAAGGAAGGACAACAGGGCTAATTAGTGTTAATTAGTGGTGATTAATTTAACAAAATAAAAACTCAATTTGAGAAACTAAAAAATTCCACCAAAAAATTATTGGGTAGCATTTCTATGTTTATCGACATACGAATTATAACATTATTTGAATTAGAGACCGGCAATTCGGTTTTTTAGACCTTATTATGGAATCCGTAATAAGGGCGTGAATAATTAATATTCTTTCCATTTTTACATTACGAGAAATAATTTTGATTTATCTCAATAAAATTATTCAATAAATTTTTTGAACTATCAAAATAAAATTTATTCAATAGATCTTCCTTCCTGATTTTACATTTTATAATAATTTATTGAAATATCACATTATAATTTGTTCAATAATTCTTCCCATTTTACGTTTTTCTCATAATTTTATTGTCATTTCCTTTGTTGGCAAGTGCAAATAATGCCAACATTTGCCATCATGGCAAAATGGCACATAAATACGCGGATTGATGCCTTACATTCACCACATTTCCCAAAAAGTGCCAATGAATTATTTCATTTTGCTAAAATTTATTCTGAGTTTTTGCCTTTTTATGCCATTGGTCCAAGCATCGCCGATAGAATGGGCATGCGTATGTTTTAAAATTACTAAAAATTAGAGATCGGCCTGGACCTGGATCCAGGCCTGGATTTTTCCTGGATCCAGGTCCAGGTCAAATGTGAAAAAAAATCCAGGTCCAGGCAAAACAGGAAAAACCTGGATTTTCCTGGACAAAATTTTAGAATTTATTATTTCAAGTGACAGTATTTTTTCAAGTTTTCAAAAAATGATTAAATATATTTAAAAACAAATTATTATTATATTAGATATTTTTAAATGTTTCTAAGCAAATAATTAATTTTTTCAAACATTTTTTTGATTTTTAAAATGAGTTTCAAAAAATCCAGGTCCAGGCCTGGATCCAGGTCCCGAGGAGCCTGGATTTTTCCTGGACCTGGATTTTCCTGGATTTTTGTCCAGGAAATCCAGGTCCAGGTCCAACATGGAATCCAGGTCCAGGCTTTTTTCAAAATACCGATCTCTACTAAAAATAATTCATTTTTTAAATTTAAATCACATACAAATTCAATGTTTTCCTTTCTCTAAGAAAATATGAAGAATTTTAAAAGGTTTAAAAAATAATTTACTAAAGGCTATTAATAATGATATCAGCCGTTAAACAGAGAATAAAAATATAAATCAGAATTAAAAACTAAAAACTTAAACCTTTTAACCTTTTGGGAAAAACTTTCATTTAACAGCTAAATTCACCCTCCTGTAATTATGCTCTTTACTTTTAAAACAGTTTCATGACGATGCTTTTGTCGCATTTGTGGAGAATGAATGGGATCCAAATGTTGCAATCGAAGCACACAAATCGGCTATGAGATATATGAGATATCCTAAAGAGTCCAATCCTTATGCTTCTGCTGTTGAACAGCACAAAAAGAAAATGCTCGAGGCATTTTTTGGCGTTATGTTTTTGATGCAACAAAATTGGCATTGTGATCAAATCAGGGAGAAATTGAAGAATAATGATCAAGCGATGAAGGACTGTGAAAAGTTTGGCAAATATGCGGACATTATTTATGAATATTTCTTCCAAGTGTATGTCAAAAACGGTAAAATTATTTGAACAAAAAAATCAATTGTTTTTTTCATAAATTTAATCCGTAAATTTTTCCCACAAAAATTTTTTTTATTTATTAACCATAATTTTAGCTGACATTGTAAAGCCAAAGTTCGGTCAACTAAGCAACATATGTACATCTTTACGTGTAATTAAGCTCAATTTCGAAATTATTGTTTAACGAGAGGAAAGAAAACAATTATGATTTGAAATTTGACATGGAGAAAAAGTTTGGAATAACAAAAATAATAAAAGAGTTGGAAAATGAAAAAGAGTTTTCTGATGCAATTAAAAATGGACAAAAAGAAAAATCTGATAAAGATTTAAAAAATGTTCGTGCAAAATTTAACAAAAAATTGGAAAAATTTGCCAACAAAGCCAAGGAAATCTCTGATGACGAAGAGATGGAGGAGAAGGAACGAATTGTCAGGGAAATTTGGCAAGGACATCCATTTTTTCACGAAGTTTGGAGGGATTTTTGGCATAAATTTGTTTTTCGTTTTTTGCTAGGTTTTTTTGACTTGTTAAACCGAAATTTTTTTTTAATCCCAAAATAGGCATATGAATTCAAAATTATAAAAAGTAACTAATATAATTTATTATATAAAACATATTTAATCACCCCCCTTTTCTCATCAAACAGATTAATGACAAATCATTCACGGCATTTGTGGAGAATAAATGGCAAACAAATGATGATCAACAAGCTAAAAACCGGGCTGATCAGGATGCTTTTGCTGTTGATCAACACAATAAAAAAATGCTCGAGGCGTATTTTGGCATTATTTTTTTGATGAAACAAAATTGGAATTGTAAGAAAATCAACAAAGAATATAAACACAGCCCATTTTACGATAATGTAAAAGGAAAGTACTGTGAAGAATATAAGAATTGGGTGCATATTATTTATGAATATTTCTTTGAAATTTATGCTAAAAAAGGTAATATAATTTAAAAATTATTTTCTCTTTTTTTGAACCACTATTTTAGAAAAAATTGAAAACCCAACTTTGAACATACGTAAAACACTGAGAAAACTGAGTTTGATTTCGAAAATTTATTTTGATGGGAGGAAAAAGCCATATGATGATTTGTGTAAGTTCTTATATGATTATTACCCAATATTACCAAAGTTGTTTATAAATGGGAACAAATTGGATAAAGAATCATTTGGCAATGATTTAAAAGCTCTGCATGATGAATTTGACAAAAAGTTGGAAGAATTTGCCGAAAATGCCATTGAAATGGTGGCCAATGACAAAGAGATGGCGGAGAAGGAACCAATTGTCAGGCAAATTTGGCAAGGACATCCATTTTTAGAACAGGAAAAATTGGCCAAAAATGGTAAGGGAATTGCCAATGAAAACAAAGAAATGCCGGAGCTGAAGCCAAATGAAGAGCCTTCAAAAAAGCAATCACTTTTACACAGAGGAAAACATGCCATTCATCAATCGATCATTCCCAAAAAAGGTTGATTGATCTGCTCGTAGTTTTCGAGGGTGTCATGGCAACTCGTACAAAGGCAAATCGTACAATTTTAAATTGATTTTAAACTGATGTGGCCATAACTTTTTTTTAGTCGGCCAATTTCTTAAAACTTGGCATCATTCGAATGCTTTTCATGTTTAGAAGCGATGATTAAGCAGAAGCTAAGCGTTATGGCCACATCAATTTAAAATTGTACGAGTTGCCTTTGTACGAGTTGTCATTGAACTGATTTCGAGGTTTTGGCATGTTAACAGACCAAAAAGTCATTTTTCGGTCAATCATCATTTAGTTATGCCCTTATTTTTAAGGACATGCTTTTTGTTTTGTTAACATGTCGACCAACCAACCCATTGTTGTGCTTTTCCGTTAGTTTTTTCCTTTTATCACTTGCTTTTTTCGGGTGTCTTTGGGCTTTTCTTTTTGCTGTCCTTGAATTGTCCTTTTTGCTTCTGTCCTTTTTTTTGCGTGTTGTGCTTTTCCGTTAGTTTTTTCCTTTTATCATTTGCCTTTTTCGGGTGTCCTTGGGCTTTTCTTTGGTCTGTCCTTGAATTGTCCTTTTTGCTTCTGTCCTTTTTTGCGATCTTTTCACTTTGTCCTATTTGTTCTTTTTTTCACGATTATGTCATTTATTATGTGTCTGTGCATAAACTTTATTTATTTGTTTCTGTTGCATAAAGTTGAAATTTTTTTTTTTGTTTTTGCAAAAATGCAAAAATAGGTACAAAAAAATATGGTTTCTAAATTTATTTTATCTTATAAACTTCTTAATTCTCGTAATTTTATTTATAATTTTTTTTTTTTTAATATTTAATTCTTTAAATGAAATTGAAGCCCTAAACTTTTAACAAATATATGATGAATACATCCTTCCATTTTTACATTAAAATAATTTGTAAAAAATTTATTAAATGATCAGAATCAAAATTATACAATGTTCTTTCCTTTTTTACATTTTTATAATAATTTTATTGTCATTTCCTTTTTTGGCAAGTGCAAATAATGCCAACGTTTGCCATCATGGCAAAATGGCACATAAAATGGGCATGGGTATGTTTTAAATTTGATACAAAATACAGTCCGACACCCCCCGCATTTTTTTTTGTTTGGAGAATAGGGGTTTCGCGAGATTAATCCCGCGGGATTCCATACAGAAAAATTTTTGCATCCAAATCCCGCAGCGGAATCCGTAAATTTGAAAATTCCGGCCTCTAATAATCACTATGCATTTGCATTAATTTTCAACAGTTCGATTACGATGCTTTTGTCGCATTTGTGAAGAATGGATGGGATCCAAATGCTGCAATCGAAGCACACAAATTGGCTATGAGATATCCTAAAGAGTCCAATCCTTATGATTCTGCTGTTGAAGAGCACAAAACGAAAATGCTTGAGGCATTTTTTGGCGTTATGTATTTGATGCAACAAAATTGGCATTGTGATCAAATCAGGGAGAAATTGAAGAATAATGATCAAGCACGGATTGACTGTGAAAAGTTTGGCAAATATGCGAATGTTATTTATGAATATTTTTTTCAATTGTATGTGAAAGGGACATGGACTATAACAGGTAAAATTATTTGAAAAAAAAAACATTATTTTTCCGTAAATTTTTCCCAAAAAATAAATTTTCTTTTTTAAAACCACAATTTTAGCTTTTGTAAAGCCAAAGTTCAAAACAGAGAAAGAAGAAATCGACATATGTACATCTTTAAGTGTGTTAAGCTCAATTTCGAAATATTTGTTCGAAGAAAAGGAAGAAAAATTTTATGATTTGAAATATGAAGTAAAGGAAAAGTTTAAATTGACAATTATAAAAGAGCTAGAAAATGAGGGAGAATTAATTGATGCAATTAAAAATGGACAAAAAGAAGAAGCATCGGA
>SIJG01000187.1:149428-172073 GCA_023374025.1 Heterodera schachtii
ATGAAAAATCCAGTCTAATTAGTAGTAAATTTTTATGAAAAAATTTATTTAATAAATATTCAAAGAGTAATAATAATAAATGTAATTGTTTTGTGTATTTTTTTATAAATATCAAGAGAAATTGTTGTTTCAAATAAATTGTGTTGAATATTTATTATTATAAATTTAATGTTGTATTTGTTATTAACACTTCAATCATAATTTTTTTTTATTCTGAAGATCTATATTATTTATGGTCAAAGATTAAAGTATTTTATAATATTTGGAACATTTTTTTGAATTTATTTTGTACAAATAAAGTGAATCTTTCTTTTTTAATTAAATTCATAATGCTGCAATTAAATGATAACATTCAATTAATTTCGAATTCAAAGAATAAAAAGAGCCATTGATTAAATAATTAATTACAATCGGTCATTTTTTATTACATTAAATGGTAATTATTATTTATGATTTTTTATTCTGTTTGAATTATTAAGTTTCTTTTTAAATTTCAAAAATGATTTAAAAAAATATTTTTTATGAACACTAAGCATTTGCACATATTTTGGTTTTTTGCAATTATTTACAAATAATTTAATTGTAATTCTTGAAAAGAACGAGAAGAAATTTTAAAAAATCGAATTTTTTTCTTTTAGTAAATGACTATTAGACAAATTGTTTCTAAATCTATTTTACTAAATTGTGCATTAAATAGTCATTAAATTCATAATTTCAGCCAAATGAATATTTTACTGATGATATTATGATTAGCATAGCATTGATTTGTAGTCATATATTTATTATTATTAAGTTTTATTAAATTTTTGCAGATTAAATAATAATTTTAGCAAATTATCCCTCTTGATGATTATTGGTGTTTTCAGACATTTGTGGTGCCTTTTATAAATTTATTACTTTTTGTTTTTTGTAATTTAAATTTAAATAGGAATCAATGTAATTATATTTTTAGAATTAAATTCATATACTTAATTTATTATTTTTTTCACAACAATTATATTAATAAATTTTTAGGTTTGTAAAAAATTATTTATTTATTGAAAATCCTGTACAAATGGCGTTTTCGGACATTTTGTTGCTTATAAATTTAGGTCATTTATATTTACAAAATTAATAAAAGTAAATTTTTTAGTAATATATTATAAATACACTTGATATTAGTCAACATTCTCAGTCTTATAGAATTTTTTTTTTTTACTTTTTTCTTATTTTGATTTTTTAAATTTAAAATATAATTCAATCAATGAAAAATCTATTATATTAAAATTAATTTCTTTGGGATATTTTTTAACATAAATTTAAGACTATAAAATTTAGTTTTCTTTGAGATTTTTGCTATTCTGTTTTATTTATTCATATTTTCGTTGGTTTCTGAAGTTGCATGATTCATGTTTTAGGTACACTTTCTACCATAATAAAAGTTAGCGAGCATCGAATTTTAACATTGAATTTTTATTATATTTAAATATTTCATTTATTCATTTTGATCTTAAATTTGTATTTTAATAAATATAATTAGAAATCTGAATGGATTAAATTATACTGTTTCAGTAATTATCTTGTTGTGGCCATTGACTGATTTTTCTAAGAATAATATATTTATTTTTGATTTTTCAAAAATTTTTTTGTATTTTTTGTTGATTACTATGATATTTTCAATCATTTTTAAAATTAATCCAATTACTCCATAAAATTTTTGCCGATCGTTATTTTTTATTACAATTCTTTTAAAACAAATAAAAATATAATTGTAAAAAATTTTAAACATTCATTAAAGAAAAATAAATAACAATTCCTTCAATTTTCGACGAGAAACCGACTCTAATTATTTCAATTAAACATTTTTTCAAGATAATTTTTAATTTTTTGGATTTTCTGTTGATTTCTATAATATTTTAATTTTTGTTATGCAGTAAAAAATATATATTTATTGAAATTTTTTATATTAATTTAATTTATATATAAAGGAGAATTTAAAAAATATATTTAAATCTTTTCATAAATAAACCAATTCCATTTGTTAATTTTTAGATCTGCAAATAATTTGAGGATTTCATCTTGGAAATTCTGAAAATTTAAAAGAAATTTAAAAAAATAAAAATGAAATGTATAAAACTGAATTTGAAATAAATAAAATAAATTGCTTTGCAAATTATTTTATATAATTTATATACTTGCTTTTTTGATAATTTTTAAATCTAAAAATAATATTTAATATAATAATAATATGTAGCTTTATTTGTTAAACTTTAACTTTAAATTAAATTTTGTAGATAAAATTAAAATGAAATAATATCAAATGAAACATTTTATTTATTTTTTTAAAGTTTCATTTGCTTATGCTATTTTTTTACCAAATTCATTTTATTTCTTCGTAATAATTTTTTTTTTCTTGTTTTTTTAATTAATATTTTAGTTTTTTCTCCTGCTATCGACCTCCCATAGGCAACGCTTTAAACAGCTGCTGTTCCAATTCCGTTAGGTTTTCATCAAGGTCAATATTTTAAATGTTTTAATCGTTTTTTTTAAATTATCATATGGATAATTGATATTATTTATTTAATAGAGAAAGGTCCTAAGCGAAAATTCCTATACAACAGTCAAATTCGTAATTGAGAACTCGAAAATCTATATATTTTTTGAAACATCAAAAAAAAACCCAAAAAGGTCGGTCACTACCGGTACCCGTACCCAAAATTAATTTTTGACAAAATTTATAATCTATTAATAAGGTAATTTCTCTTTTAAAAAACAAATTTTCAATAATTCTTTTGTTATTGATGACTTTTCATTTTTAAACAATTTTGAGGGTAACAAAAACTTAATGATTTAATTATTTGTACTTTAATTTTTGAATGTATCATGTTTCAAAAAGTTACAAAATATTGAGTCAATATTTTTTGAAATTTTTGATTACAACTTTTGTAAAATTTTTTGTTAAGTAATATGAAAGAGGAACATAAAGCTGTCGCACAATAAGGTTTTTTAATTGATTAAATGGTTTATGTTTTTACTTTATAATATTCAATTTTAAATGCATTTTAATTATTTATTTTTTTTTACATTTATTTTTTATTTTTTATAATTTTATAATTTTATTTTTTTAATTTTATATTTGAATATTAAAAAGTTTCAAGGAAATAAATAGAAATACTGTAAGATAATTTTTAAATTATATATTTTTTTCAATTTGTCTTTTGATAATTAATAATATTTAATTTCTTTCTCGCAAATGTTCTCATGTTCTTGTTTCCCAGTTTACGGTGTTAGTCCCAATTGTTTGGGTTTATCTTTTTATAATTTCAAAAAAAATTATTATTGGGCGGCTCCTTTTTTTGTAATATTTTGAATTTATTTTTATTTTTACATTATTATTATGCTTTATGTATTATTAATTTAATATACGAAGCAAAAAAAAAAAAAACAAAACGATTTATTTATTTAAATTTTTTGTATTTTAATTATATTTGAATTAACCGACATTAAATTTTAAAATAATTCGAAATAATTTAATATGCGAGTACATTAAATCGATATAATTCTCAATATAATTCATTCACCTATAACATATTTCGGATTTTTTAGTGTAGAAAATTAAAAGTATATTGGGTTTAAATAATTTTAACTGATTTTTTTTTTTTAATAAATGCTTTAAAATGTTTTATATATTATTTCATTAACACAATTAATTAATTCTGATTATATATTTTTTTTTTCATTTTGCACTTTCTGTGTTCATATGATTTTAATATTTGAATAAATTCATTTTAATGCAATAAGCGAATTTTTTCTTAATGATGATTAATTTTATTTTACTTATATTCTCGTCGTAAAAACAGGTTTCTTTGTGACTTTCGGGTTTCCTTCCCTTTAAAATTTTGTTCATTTTATTTTTGTTTTATTTTTTATTTCACAATATATATATTTTGAAATGAGCATTTTGTTCAAAGTTAATTATACAATCTATTAAATTTAATGTTTATAGCAAATAATTATTAAAATAATTTAGTGAATGAAAGAGAAATGCAATCGCATCAATCGGAACAGCAAAAATATTTAATTTTTATGAAAGTCCAAATACTATAATAATATAAAAAAAATATACGAGTAGACAAATTATTAATTTTTATTATTCAAATTTAAATAAAAAATTTATTACTTGACAATGTGTACAGAAAAATTATGTGTAATTTATTTAAAAAAATATTTATTTTATTCCTTATAAAGAGAAAATTAATAATTTGTTATAAAAATTAATTTCAGTTTAATCAATTGTTTTTAAGTAAAGTATTTTTTATTAATATTTTGTTGGCTTATTATATTTTTTGATGACAATATTTATATTTCTTTTAATTAAATGATTGTGATTAATTGACTACAATGAAATATTAACAATTCATTAATTATATAACGGAGACAAGTGCCGAAAAAATAATAATAGATTTTTAATTAATCGTTTCTCTTTTATTATAGATGGCTTATTTAATTCAACTCTCTATTTGAAAAATCGCTTCTTCTTAATCACATTTTTATTTTATTAACACTCTTTATTTGTAATTTTTGTTTCGATTAATTCGATAATTTTGAATTTTTAGAAAATTTGGACCTTTTTGTTTACATAATGAGGTGATTAAATAATTTTGACAATGGTTTTTCAAGGGTGCTGATTACGAATCTTAACTCGGATTTGTCCAATTCCGAACCCCGGACCCAAATTTGAATAAAAAGTTGAAATTTTTTCTAAGGATATATTTTATTTAGTAAAAGCTTCTAATTCATTTAATAAATATTTATTTGTACCTAAAATAATACTTAAATTGTAAAAATGTGCAATTTGCGCAAATAGCTTTTTTAAAACTCATAATAATTTTTTCAAGTTGTGGTTTATTAGTAATGATGACGTTAAAAGAATTAATTGTTAAATATCTGTTTATTATGTAAGTTTTTATGCTTTTGAATATTTTAAAGTAAACTTTGTTACCTTATGTGTTTCTTTTCTTTCTTTTTTTATCAAAAATAGCTTTTCTTCAAGGTTTGTCCCATCGTGTCAGCAGAAAAACAAACTAAAAATTTTACATTTTTAATTTAATAAAAAATATTGTTTTTAATAAGATTTACTTAATTTTTCAAGAAAAGTTTTTTAAATTGTTTTTTTTGCTAATGAGTCAAAATTTCATTGCACTTCACTCCTACATAAATATTAATTTCGAAGAATCCAATCTGAGTAATAACCCAAATGTTCTAGTCAACAATTCTAAATATGCTAATTTGAAAGCTTTTTTGTTTGTATTTGTTTATTTACAATAATTTCATTGTTTTTTGTCATTTTTTATTAAATAAACTTGAAATAGTAAAAATCAGATGATTATGCTGTATTGTTATGTAAATACTATAGTTAAAAATATTACTTTCATTGGTAAATATTAAATATTGAATTCTTTAGAAATATATTTTTTTTTTTTCGTGAATTAAAATGATTTTTCTCTACCAAGATAGCTTAATTATAATGTTTCATAAAAATCGTTTTAATATTACTCATTTATTTTTGTAATTTTAGGCTGCTTAAAATAATTTAATAATTTTTTTTATTTATTTGTATAGTAAAAAGAAATTACAAAAAATTAAATATTTTTCTAAAAATATTTTCGCCCATATGGTTTTGTAGAATATTATAAATATGATTTATTAAAAATATTTTTCTATATTTTTGATAAAACAATAAAGGTTTTTTTTAAATTTATGTCATTTTTTTGATGGTTAAACTAATTTTTGGCAGTTTTTAAGGCATTTTTTATAGTGGTTATTTTGCAATTAAATTTTTATTTTTAATATTACTTCTTTTTCATTTATTTTTGAGAATTTTCGGAATAAAATATTTTATTAATTTTTATTTATTTTTTTGAATTGTCAAAAGAACGTCAAATATTCAAATAAAATAACTATTTATATTGTTTCTTTTTAGTAATGCATTGCCTTAATTTTATTAGATGATTTATTCTAGGGTTAAGCCCCGACCCTCGTGGAGCAAAATGTCGGGGAACGGTGAGGAAATTACCCGAAAGAATTTGTCGGGGATGGCTGGAGAAATTTAAAAAAGTCGGTGAGCAACACTTCGTCGGGGAGCAAATTTTCATAAAAAGTAAAAAAAAACACAAATAGAAATCTTAAAAACTCATTTAAAGTTACTTCCATCTTATTTCAAGTGCAATTTACGACTTTCGTAATTCTCCGCATGTCGGAACTTAACCCTAATTTCTTCATTTATTCTTGACGGATGTCGTAGTCACAAACGACGAATGCGCAGTTCTTATGGAAAAATGCTAATAGTTTTGTTAACTTTAATTATTTCATTTGTTTTTAAATTTATTTTAGCATGTTAAGTTTATTTTTAATTCAAAGAATTGGTTTTTCAGAATAAAGACTAATAATAATTTGAGATAAACTTGGACTAAACGAAATTTTATATTTCTGTTTTTGTTTATGTTAACAGATTTTCAAAATATTTATTAAGCTTTCTCATCATCAATGTTCTATTTTGATTAATGACAATTTAAATCGAGATTGGTTTATGGATTTTTTTATTTAATTTATTAATATGAGTAAGAACAGCAAGAGCAATCTCATGCGTATGAAATTTCATTAAAATTTTCTTTCCCATTGGTTCTTTTCTAATCATTTGATCATCGTTTAATTAACTCATTTTTCTATTAATTTATTTGTATTTTATTCCATCATATTTGGGTATTGCTGTAGGTTTTCCTTCGTGTGTCCTGTTCTTTAAATTTTTTTCTCGCAACCAATTTAAATATATAATTATTTTGCTATATTATAATGTTTTTTTTTAATTTAAATTTTCAAGTATAAATTTATATTCAATTATCAATTTGATAATCTCCATTTTTTAATTATAATTCATGTCAATAAGTTTAGAATTAATTATACATTAAAAATTGAAATGAATCCATTCATTTTATTTGATTATAAATTTAGTTTAACTTTATATTTATTGTATATTAATTGCAATTATAAAAGGAATTATTTAAAAAGAGTGAATTAAAAAAAAAATTTTGTTTGGCCGGAAATATGTAAATTTATTTTTAATTAATTTTTAAATCATTTATAATGAAGTTTCGAATGAACAATTAATTGGCTAAAAAGAACTTTGAATCAATTATGAAATTAAAGAGTATTTTGTGGCACCGCTGGAGAGAAAATTCGAATTATTGCCGAAGATTAATTTGTAGTCTGATTTATCAAATTATGCATAACCAATATATATCATTGAAAACTTATACAAATTTTGTGATATTATAATTTTTTTTTGAAATGCTATTTTTTAGAATTTGTCATAATGACTCTCAAAATAAAATTCTAAACGATACTAAATTTTTTGGCATTTAAAAACTCAAAGAAAACACTTATAACTATTGCACGACTATAATATAAAAATTTGATTATTTTTGAGCTAATTATGAAAAAAATTAGGTCAAATAATTATATGAGTTTCATTATATTTATTTGTTTTTTTGTTATATTTTAAATTCATTTTTATTCTAATGCTATTTTTCTATTTCTTTTTTTTGTAAATTTATGGAATATATAATTTAATTGGATTAGAAAAGCAAATTTATAACGAATTCCATGAATTTAAATAAATACAATGAATAAAAATGAAAAGCACAAAAAATCAGCCTAAAGGTAAAATAAATTCACTTAAAAAATAACAGAGAATTTTACGCTTTATAATAAGCAATTAATAAATATTTTTATTATTACATTTGATTCATTATCCAAATGTATTCTTGTGGCCGAGAATAAAAAACATAGAAAGAAATATAAAAAAAATAAATTAACAATAACAATGATATTTTTATATAAAAAATTTTATTTTTGAATAGAAAAAAATAAAAATGCCAATGAAAAATTTAATTTTAGGAATCGTAAATAATTAAGTAAATTCAGCCAAATAATCTCCAAAATTGGAAAACTTATAGAGTAGAGCCATCAGTGATAAAGAACATATTTAATAGGCCTTACGGACATTTGCGGACGAAATTTGCGGACAATTTCTTGAAAAAAAAAATATCTTTAAAAATTTTAAAAAAATTTCGGAAAACATAGAATGAAAGATTTGTCCCGTTAGTACGTTTCTTCTAAATTTCAGAAAAAAAGAAACAATTTTAAACTTTTTGTGATATGCTTAGTCGCTAACAAAATTTATTTACAATTTAAAAATTATCAGGATATTATATAAATGCTGGACATCAGCTGCCTAAATTCCGATTTCTGACATTTTTGGGCCTCTGAATTGCGATTTCCCTTTCCGAAAATTTTAGGGACCTTGAAATCCTATCCCAACTGAACACTAGAACAAGATAAAATACCCAGATTTATTTAAAATCATCTGAAAATTAATTTTAGCCGCTAAAAAAGTGAATTAATAATTAGTGTTATTTTATAAAAATTATGAAATAATCATTTTTAAAAACTTAAATGATAATTTCTCGAGATGGTCAATTAATAGAAGTATGAAGAAGTTAAAAATAAGATATTGAGGCATTAAAAAAATTTTTTTTTGTTTAGTTTTGAATTTTTTAAACAATTTTTTTTAATTATTTCCCAAAATTGTCCGCAAATGTCCGTCCGCAAGTGTCCGTCCGCAAATGTCTTATCTCTTATAAAACTATTAGTTTGTACATATGCCAAATTTATAAGAAAATGAAAAATATATATTGTAATAATTTAAAATTTAGTTATTTATGAAAATATTATTAATGTGTATTTTAAATAAATTTACTTAATATATTAAAAATAAATAACGTTTATTCAAAAAATATTTTGGTCAAATTAAAAAAAACCATATAAGAAAGATAAATATAAAATAAAGCACTGTCATTTTGTAGAAAATTTACTCTATAAATATGAAAAAAAGTAATTTTAATCATTGAAAGCAATTGTAATTAAAAAAATTTGAAATCAAAATCATTACTTTTCAAATTATTATCAGAATAAACAAAAAAAGAATTTTAACGATCATAGAAAATCAATAAAAGTATGAAATGATAAAAAATTATTTTTTTTGAATTGATTTTCTAACTTAACAAATTTATTATAAAATAAACAGAAAATAAAATTAATTCAGAGCTTTTGAAATTTTCTTAATAATACTTCTGAAGATGCTAGACATTAAAAGTGAAATAATCAAAAAATTCAATGATGTGCATAATAAGATAAAAATTACACATTAATAAATATTTCATTTTTTCATCAAGAAATACATATAGATTACATCATATATTTCATAATACAATAATTAAAAGGAAAATGAAAAATAAATGATGAGGTTATAAATTATAATATATATTTTTTATAAATAAGAATGATACAAAAATTTATAAAAAAAGTAAGTAAGATATTATCCAATAATAAAGAATATTGAAACTATTTATAAAGAATTAATTTATATTCATTCATTTTTAAATTGAAAACAAAATTTTAGAAATTTAGAAATTTAATTTAGTAAATTGAAAATTGTAAAATCTAGAATGATAAAATGATTTAATCAATAATGATTATCAAAAGAAATTATTTTAAACAAACAAATTTAAAAAATCATAACTAGAAGAATTTTCAATAGATCTTTTGGCTTCTTTTTTGATCGCATTCTTCTGCACTGAATGAAAAGTTTGATCCGGAGTGATTAGCTAATAAAAATAATAAATAATGTGCAACAAAAAATTTTTCAAATGAATAAATTAAAAATAAATCAAATTTTTAAAAATTAATTAATTCGTATAGAATAAATCTTTATAAAAGGTTATTTTCTTTCACTATTTTTTAAATTCAAAAATTTTTCCAATTATTGTAAATAGCCATTTTAATTTAGAGTTTT
Source organism: Heterodera schachtii (assembly GCA_023374025.1). Lineage (NCBI taxonomy): Eukaryota > Metazoa > Nematoda > Chromadorea > Rhabditida > Heteroderidae > Heterodera > Heterodera schachtii. The sequence continues at coordinate 159,321 of SIJG01000187.1, forward strand.
TTTTACTTACACTTTTGGTGGAAATGAGATGAAATGTGAAGTAGTGATAAAATAATTGAAATTTTGACTGGAGAAGCAGAAAGTAGAAATGTCAGACCTCCAACAAAGGGAAATTTGGGTTTTTTATAGGGGTTGGAGAAAAAAAAATTTTTTTTTTGAGGAACTTTTTTAAGAAAGTTTGAAGTAGGTAGTTTTAATTTTATTTGAAGAAATTGTTGAATGTCTGGTACAACTATTTCTTGCTCCGGCGGTTTGGAAATGTTGTCGCTGGCCTCCTTCTGCTTTGGTCCATCTTCGACAACGGGAGTCGAGGCCTTTGTCTGTGAGCTTGCCGGTGCCATTGGAGCTGAGTTTTGTTGACGTTTTCTGACGCGTTCTTCGTATTCCTTCTTGAGTTGTTCTTTGGTCAGTGCCCGGCGGACGACCAGACGGGCCATGTTCTGTTGAGAACGGAGTCGAGCACGCTCGCGCTTCCATCCCCCGAGTGCCACAATTTTGGTGGCAACTTTCCTGTGCTCCTGTACACATTCCGATGGAAGAGCAGCATTGCTTTCCGGGAGGCCAAGGAGAACCAATGTGCGAAGTCGTTCGTACTCCGCAAGTGCGACAGAGTTTTGGTCCGGGTCCAGTGCAGATGATGCCATTGGACGTTTGGCGCGAGGCGGAGTGATGCTTGTTGCGTTGGTTCGCTTCATGTCGAATAATTAGAAAATAATATTTTTTTGCGATTTTATTGGACAATTACTTGTCATAATCAATAAAAATTTTAAGGCAAGTGCTCAAAATATTCTGATAAAAAAATAATTATTATTAAATATTAAAAAAAATTTACAATAATATAAAATCAGATTATTAACTACATTAATCGAATAAATCTAAAGCGATCAAATTAAAACATTCATTAAAAATAATAATTTTCAAAAGTATGGTTAAAGTAAATTAAAGTATACTTCACGTGATGTGATTAGTGTAAAATTAAAAAATCTCCCCGGAGGCGCCTATCGGCAACGCTAGACCCCAATGTTCCTAATGTTTTTTGAAAAAATGCCCAACAATTTCTTTATATATTTCATTATTTTATAAAATTAAATATTTCTATATTCTAATTTGATTTTTATTTAATTATAATATTTTTGTTTGGGTTTTTATGAAAAATTAAAAACTGAGATTAGAATGAATTAAAGGAACAATTATTTTTCCAATTTTATTTTTCACCTTTTTTATTTATTTTCTTTATTTATTATGTTAAGAGTTTAAAAATAATTTTAATCCCGGTCAATGAACCGATGATTTCTTCTCAATTACAACATAGTAGCGTTAGTTATTAATGATTTTAAATATTAAGATTAATGATTTCCTGCGCATTGCCGGTTAAGCTTGCTTAATTTATTTGACAAATATTAGCATATATTTCATTTAATTAGTATAAAGTTTTAAACTTATTACAGGCGAGAAAATTAAAAAGATTTTTAAAAATACATTCTGCTTTTTTTTCATCAAATCTCTTTATTGAAATAATAAAGAATATAAAAAATCTGATTTAAATTATGTATCATTTTGTCTCGCTGTTATATATTTTTGGATTCTCTGACAATTTAGTTTTTAAAAATTTTATGTCCATTTTTTGTTAATAGTTACATTTTTTTTTATTTTGAATTACCTTTATTTGCTTTAATTTGAATTTGAAATTTCTATCATTTAGATAAATATTACTTATATTTATTTGTAATTTTAACAAATTTTGGAATTTCTCATTATTAAGTTTTTTATCTTATAAATAATTTTGTTTTTTTAAATTTATGCATAATTAAACCTTTTTTAAACTCATTAAACTTTTTAGTAAGATTTTTTTGCTTTTGATAATAAGTTGTCTGTGGTTGGTTCTGTTAATATATTTATTTGGGTTTTTGTTTATTGTTTAATTAATTATTTTTCTTGTGGAAATAGGAAATACAAAAAGTTTTTTTATAAATTTTAAAATGTTTACAATAAAATGAATTGTTTGTAAAAAAAATATTATTTAATTTGATTTTTTCATCTTGTGTGCTTTTTTGCATTTTTAAATTCTGTTAATACTGTTTTTTTAGACACAATTTAAATTAGGGTTCGAGCCCCGTGGGCGGGGGATTGCGGGGGTCAGAGTCGCGGGGGCGGGGACGGGGGTGACCAAATGACTCGCCCCCGGGGACGGGGGCGGGAGTTTGCGTTTAATTAGCCCCAAAAAATTTCACAAAAATTAATTTTTTTGAATGATGTGTTTGGCTCCACATTCCTTTATTCGATATATCGCCTCGATTTAATTCTTTTTGGTATAATTGCACAGATTTTGTCTAAAAAATGACCAAATTTAGGGATTACAATATGCTAAAAATAGTCAATTTTTATGGGTATTTTTGTCTATTAACCAGGGTTGCAAAATTGCTTCAAATATTTTTACAATTTATTCGATCTTTTGGGGAGGAAATAAGCAAATCGTAAAATTCAGTGCATTCGGGATCACTAAATCAGTTTTTTAACATTTTTTGCGGCACATTTTTCCAAAAAAACTTGGTGAATGCGCGATGAGAGAGGTCCGGCGGTGCCGGTAGGCGCCGCCGGGAAAATTTTTCTTTAAAGATATGTGAATTTTGCTAGAAATTAGCCAAATTTTTCAGAAATTTTCCTCTTAGTTGAAAATAATGCATTACCACAAATTAGAACATTTCTTAGAAATAAGAACATAAAGAAAAACCCTATATTAATTGGAAAAAAAATAAAATTAAAACAAAACTTCAGCCGGTGTCGAACTCATACAAAAAATTTTGTTAATGTTGAAGCACTAACCACTAATCCACAAATATTTTTAAAATTGAAAATAAAATTTACTTTATTTTATAAAATTTGTCAAAATGGTTAAAAAAAATTCTAAATTAATAAATTTTTTGCCTTTTATCCACGAATATGTCATTCTCAGGGGTGTATTTTTCCGTGGTGCGACTTTTGGGGATTTGCAACTTGGGGACCCGACATTTGGGGACCCGACTTTTGGGGATCCCGACATTTGAGGACCCGACTTTTTAGGACCCGACACTTAGGGAACCCGACATTTGGGGACCCGACATTTGGGGATCGAACGTCTTTTGGGGATTCGACATTTGGGGAACTCGACATTTGGGGACCCGACATTTGGGGATTTTATTAATTCAAAAAAAAATTTAAAAATTACCCAAATTAAACAAATTTACGTCTGCTTTAGCCAGAGTTAATTCCATTGCAAGAAAAAACAAAATATTTTTAAAATTAACTCTGTTTCCGGACTCACCGCGAGGAGGTAGCAGAATTTTGAGCCCATCTAACCACAACAAATTTGGGTCGTCCCAATTCTCAAAATCATTGCGCATAAATCTGTATTGCAAAGACCTGAGATGAGTAAGAATCTCATCATCGTTTGGGTTCTCAATCGCACCAAAGCCTTCAACCAAATTTCTGACATTGTAAAGGGGTGTACTGTACTTAAAAAATGTTGTGGTTTGTCTATTGTATTTTGGTTAGTATGGTCTCAAATTCTGCTACCTCCTCGCGGTGAGTCCGGAAACAGAGTTAATTTTAAAAATATTATTTTGTTTTTTCTTGCAATGGAATTAACTCTGGCTAAAGCAGACGTAAATTTGTCTAATTTGGATAAATTTTTAATTTTTTTTTGAATTAATAAAATCCCCAAATGTCGGGTCCCCAAATGTCGAGTTCCCCAAATGTCGTATCCCCAAAAGACGTTCGATCCCCAAATGTCGGGTCCCCAAATGTCGGGTTCCCTAAGTGTCGGGTCCCCAAAAGTCGGGTCCTCAAATGTCGGGATCCCCAAAAGTCGGGTCCCCAAATGTCGGGTCCCCAAGTTGCAAATCCCCAAAAGTCGGGTAGCCGTATTTTTCACCCCCGCGCCCCCGCGGGGGTGAAGGTCGCGGGGGCGGGGGATGCGGGGGTCTGAATCACGGGGACGGGGACGGGGGTGAGCCCCAAAAACCTGTCCCGTCCCCGGGTACGGGGGCGGGGGCGGGGCTCGAACCCTAATTTGAATCTAAGAATGGTTAACTATTATGAGGGCTTTTAAAATTATTGTGCTGTATTCTATGGTGGATTTCCGAAGTTTTATAAATCTTGTCTTTTTCTTCATTTCAATAAATTAAAGTGTAAATTTATTGCTTTCACTTTTATTACTTGGTTTTAATTCATTTTATTTCATTCCAATAATATTTTTTTTAATAATGATAATTTCATAGCATCGACTTTATATTATTTTAAACTCCAACTTGTATTATTTAGTAATAGTTTGAGTTTTAATATTATTTGCTTAATTATTTATTCATATTTTTTTGTTTAATAATAGCAAATATGAAATCAATTAATTATATTGGTCACTGAAACGAAATATAGTTTATTCTTTATAAAATTCAAATATATTTTAAATATTAGTAAAGTTATTGGATTTCTTAATTTTTTTTAAATTAATTTTTTTAAACACTTTCATTAATTCCATTCGATTAAAATACAATTTTTTAATACAAAAATAAAATGGAAAATAAAGGCTATACTTTAACTATAATCATAAAAAAAAGCATCAGCTTGATTTTTGCGCTTTTTTCTAATTTTAATAATATTCATATTAATATTAAATTCATTAATTGAAAAGCATTTAATATTGTTTATTTTTATTGTTTTGTCTTCTTTCTCGCCGCCTTTTCGTTTTCGTCTAACTCGAATAAAAATTGGTTTTTTAGTTAAAATAATAATTCTGTTGACTATGGGAATTATAAATAATATTTTATTACTTTTCTATTATGCTTAGGTTAGAATTAAAATACAAAATGTGGCATTCCACATAAATTATTATTAATTACAACTATTATTCGTTGTATGAATTTTTGTCTTTTTCTGTTTGCGTTATTTATTGTTTCTTATTTCTTTATAACTAATGCCGTCATTTTATCTTTTATGTTCATTTAAACTTCCCATACATGCTTATAAAATATTTAAAATTTCAATTGTTTATTAATTAATTTTTACTAAATATTCTAATAAAAAATGTAAGTTTTCATTTATTAATATCTATTGTTTTTTTCACTATGCATTTCGTTCCTCTGAGTGTATAGGTTGTTTCTTGGCCTTCTTTATTGTTTCTTTAGAAATTATATTGTTTTTTTTTTAGAATATGTAATTGTAAATATATGATTTTATATAGTTTTCTTTTTTTGTTTTAATTCTTTTAATTTTTCAATAATTTTATTAAAAATTTCATTAAAAAAATAAATCTTAATACAAAAAGCCTCTTAATGCAGCTTTTTTTAATTGAATATCAGTCATATGTTTAATTAGGGGAAAAACAATGCTTATTATGCTAAATGCCTTTTTGCCAATTTAAATTTATGCGCCAAAAAAGAATCATTATTATTATTTTTAATTTATTATTTATTGTAAAATGTCATTATTTATCTCTCCTTTTGGTTTCATTTCTTTCTTTGGTCATATGTTCAATTCGTTCTTATAGCGGTGTATATTTGAACAATTTTTTAAGGTCTTGTTGAAAACAGAGATTTTATCATTTAGTAAAAAAAGCTCAAATTTATGAAAATAAATTCTTAATTAAAAAATAAGAAATTTCTTCATTTTTTTACAATGAATAACCTCATATTTCCTTTAAAATTTGAAAATTTTTGGAATAAACTATGTAAAAAATTATAATTTTGTCTATTTGGTGCCAATTTAATAAAATTAAAAATTTAATATTTTATATGATTTTTATATGATCTTTAATTTATTTAAATTATCAAAAGCCAAAAATTAGCAAATTTACAGGAAAAAAATGAATTTATTCATTAATCAAACTATGGAGTAATATTTTAAAATTAAAATATCATCTTAACAAAAATAAAAATAAAATATTCTTTATAAATTTTTTGCATCTATCTTATAAAGAGTTTGAAATTTATCCATTTTTACAATTATATTATCTTTAAATTCGTTAAATATGTTTTAGCTTATATGTAGAATTACATTTTGAATTTTTTTTTTTATCATTAAGAAATTATTCTTTGAAATTAATTTTAATTAGATTTTTCCTCTCTTTTATTATTCATCCTTATTTTCTTCTCGTCTTCTTGCCAGTTTTTTTTCAATAATTTGGGCATCTTTTTATTTATTTTTGTTTTTTTTTATAATCCAATTTTGTTTAAAAATTTAAATGTTTTTTCATTCTATCATATTTGGTTTCATGGCTTAAAACCGTATTAGTGGGGCAACTCAAATTTATTTATTTACTTTATGTTAATTGTTGGGATAATGTTGGATTGGCTGAAGTAATTTTTGTATTTTATTTGTTAATTTAATTTTCTTTTTAAATAATCTTTATTGTTGTTTTTTGTTTTAAACATACTTTTTGACTTTCAGTTCAAAATCAAAGCTGATAATTAAGAAATAAGGCATGCACTTTCTATTTTTGAACCGAAGAGAAAAAAATTATCATTATCATATATCAGAAAAAAATTTTAATAATTGAATTTAAAGCGTTTTTTTATTATCTTTTATTGTAGTTGTTTAAATAGTATCATAAGCATAAAATTATAAGTTTAAAATTAATTTTTTTTTTCTTATTTAACGTTACTTGGAATTTTTGGACTGATTCTGAGAAAACTTTTGAAGCATTAAACTAATAATGTTTATAAGTGTAAACATTTTAAGGTCATCATTTTTATTTTTCAGTTTTTGGTTAGACAAAACTAATTATAATTTCTTAATTATTAATTTTATTTAAAGTTTTTTGCTTCAGATAATTTACATCAGCTGTATCCCAGGTTTTTCTAAAAACGAAAAAGATAAAATGGAAATTTTTTATTTTTAAATCTTTTTGTGATCTATTAAAATGAAATTTCGAATCATTTTACTAAGTTTCAAAAAGGTTATTGCATAAAACTTTGACTTAACATTTTTTGAAATTTTATGACTATGTTTTTTATATTTTTGTAAAATTTTGAAAATTAATATCTGATAGATAATACATTATTGAATTATACAAAAGGCAAAACATTCTTTATTTGTATAATTTTTTCGTCGATTCACCGCCCTACTTCTTATCCAAAGTTGTGGGATTTAATAAAATAAAAAACCAAATAATTTCCTTACTTTAAAAAATTATTTTGTCAATCTTATTTTAATACTTTTATGGATTTATTAAATTAAATTAATATTAATATTGGTTAATGATTTTTTTTCGAAATAAATTTTTTTTATTAAATATAACATTTTATTGAGGGACATCAAATATTAATTAATATTAATTTTTAATAGTATTCATAGTGTATTTAAATTTTAGATATCCGTTATTGTCTAGCCATTGATTCTTTGTAGCTAAATAATAAAATAAAAAATTTGCGCAATGTCAAAGCGATAAGCGTGCAAAAACGGACGGTTAAATTTTAAGGTATGATCAACACAATTCGAACGCAAAAATTTCAACAATTTTCGCATATGGGAAGGTGCTGTGAAATGTCAAGGGTAGTGAAATTTAAATAATTATTCTTTTAATTTTATTTGCAGAAGAAAAAAAGTTTTACCAAAAAATTTCGAAAAATTTGGATTCAATATTTTGTCCATATTTTTTGAAAATCAAGAAAATTTTTTGAAATTCAATTGAATAATAGAGGAATATTTGTGCTATCTAATAATATAAAAAAAATTAAATTAGTTCTTTTTTAAAAATTATTAAAAAATTAAATTGGTCATATTTTTATGGTCATAAAAAATGAAAGGGCGTTTAATTATTCTACTAAATTTCCAATTTAATTAAAGTTTAAGATTTATTATTTCCTTAACATAAGGCAATAAAAATAAAATACACCCCTAAGAAATATCCCAAAAATTTTCAAAAATACACCAACACTTTTGTTAAATAAAAGTTTTTTAATACGATCCCAAAACTTTAATTACATTTTTATTCAATAAAATAACTGTTATGGAATAAATTTGTGTTAAAATTTACGATTTTCATATCTTTAATGTTTATGTTTGAAGCTTTTTTATGTTTTTTTATAAACTTCTCTTTAACATCATTATTTTTTAATTAGCTTTTTTCGACTTTAAAAAACTGTTTGATTTATTTAATTTAGATTTGTTTTTTCTTTGTTTAAGATTTTGTAATGAATTCAAAAGATTTAGTTTAATTTTTAATTTTTTGTGTCATGTTAAATCACAAATTCTAAAAAATTTCAAGCAGCGTTTGTTAGTTTATGAAAAGTTTTAAGAATTTCCTTTTTGTTTTATTAGAAATAAATTAAATAAACATTTAAAAGTTTTAAAGCCATAAAATGCTTTTGAGCCAAATTTAATTGATATATTTGATAGCACTAAGAATTCTTGTTTATCTTTAAAATTTCAGAAAATTCCTCGAAAAACTTTTTAGTAAAAATTTCAAAAACAATAGTTTTCTGTGAATATTTCAGAGTTGAATCCTCCTTATTATTTTGGAATATTTATTTTTAATTTAAGCGTGATAAAATATGTTGAAATTTTAAGAGTGAAATGATATTGGAACAAACTTACAATAAATCAATTACAGTATATTCATTTTTTACTTGGTTTTGTTAATTTTTTAAGTTTTATTACTGATTTGAGTTTTATTACTTTATTTATCATTTATTATTTTAAATGTATTTTATAGAAAATTATTTTTTCATTTAAATTGTCTCTTTAATATGAATTTATTTGACATATAATTTCAATTTTTAATCCTTGGCAAAATTATCTAACTTTTATCAAATTTAAATATAATACTATGATCCTTTTTTTATCAATTTAAAATATATTTTTATTAAAATAATTTTTATTTACTTTCCGGTTATGCTTGCTTAATTTTTGGCAATTGTTTTATGTATTAACATTTCTTTAAATAATCTCGACAAATGTCTCCAGTGATATTCATTTCTACGAACGCGCCGATGCTTTTACTCTTTTTATGATGTTAATTATTTTCCTTTTGTATTGTTTTCATAATTTCGCTGTTTTTGCTTGTTTTATTGGTCTTTTTTCAATATCAAAAATATTTGTAGTAAGATTGACATTTTTCAATTTTTTTTAAGTTGATTAATTTATATTTTTCAATGTTTAAATTATCTTATACATGAATACTATACAAAAATTCATAAGTTTTATTACAAATTCATTATTGTAAGACTCTTTTATATTAATAAAAAATATTTCTTTTTTTTTAATTTGTATTTTTTATTTTATCTTTCTTAAATAAAAATAATGCACATAAAATGCGTCAGAATTTAAAAATCAACAAAGACTTAAAACCTAAAATAAAACTATTAAATGCTTCTAAAATTTTTTTCCATGATCTAATGATTTTCTAATAATAATATTTTCTTGCAAAATTTTTGCATTACTTTAGAATTTAAATATTTTTTATTAATGAAATATTTATTTTCCTAATAAAATAACAATTTGGGTGAGGTTTAATTATTAATTTTTTAGATTATAGGTTTAATATAAATAAATAAATTCTTGAGGTTTTATTCCAAATTCATTTTGTGAGACAAACAGATTTTAATAAAAATAATAATAATTAAAAATTTATCTTAAAAATAATTATATAAAAAATTAAAAATGTGGATTAAGAATGATTTCGTGGACATCGTGTTTTACAATTTAAATTATAAAATGAAAAAATATTTGAAAATAAAATTAAATTTGGCCAATAAGTATCTTATTCAATTAATTTTTGTCATTTTATAGCTGCGAATTTGTTTTTGTTTTTATTTGTTGTGGGATTTTAGGTAACGGGAAAAAAGTTTCTGTTTTTTTGTTACCCATTTTCTTTAATCTTCATGAAATAAATAATAAATATTAACATTTTTTAAAAAAAAATTATTTTTGTTAATGTTTTGATTAAAAATTTAAATAAACAAATCATAAGAAAAAATATATAAAATGTACAAAAATTGACTAAAATATTTAAAATATCCCAACAAAAAAAAATCTTTAATTTAATTTTGTTGTATTATTGCCATTTCATATTTTCTTGGCATTATGTCTTTGACACGTTACCATCATCCCACACACCGCATCGCCCATAAATACTCCTCTTTTCCCTCCTTCCTCGCTTCGGACTTCATTCTTTCTCATTTATCATTTGCATTTCACCCCCACACATATTTTGTCTCCCTCTTCTCCTCTGACTTATTTATTTATTATTGATTATATTTGTTGTTGTTGATAAACGACACTACAAATTGGCGCAGTCAACATAGGCTTTTATTTTCAAATTACAATTCACTTGGCAGTTTAATTCCAAATTATATTCGATTCAATTCGTGTCCACCTTTGCCCGTAACACATTCTTACTGGCCGATAAGTAGACCGCTTTTGTCAACAGTAAGGAAAAGACTTTATTGGCTTCACAAGCTGACAAGTAGGCCTCTGTGAACACCCATTTGCGCCATTAATTCATTTCGAACAATATGACAACATCTGAAACTGAAATTGGACCTTGAGTCTGAAAAGGAATGAATTGCTAACAATAAGAAATTTTAATGCGCCATTAACCCATTTTCAATAATTTGACAACATCTGAAACTGAAATAGGATAATGAAATTAATGATGTCTGAAAAGGAATGCATTGCTTAGCCTAAGAAATTTTTGATGCGCCATTAATCCATTTCCAATACAATAATTTGACAACATCTGAAACTGAAGTTGGACATTGAGTGAAAAAAATGAATTGCTAACAATAAGAAATTTTTGAAGCGCCTTTAATCCATTTCCAAAAATTTGACAAAACCTAAACTGAAATAGGACAATGAAATTACTGATGTCAGAAAGGAATGAATTGCTTACAATAAGAAATTTCTGATGCGCCATTAATTCATTTCCAACAATATGCAACACCTGAAACTGGAAAGGAACAGATAAATTGCGGGTGTCCAAAAAGAAATCAATTGATTACAAAAAGGAATTTTTGAAGCGCCTTTATTCCCTTTCCGACGATATGCACAAAACTGAAACTGAAATGGGACATTGAAATTGTTGATGTCTAAAAGAAATGAAATGCTTACGAAAATAATTTTAAAGCGCCATTAACCCATTTCCGACGATATGCAAAAAACTGAAAGTGAAATAGGACAATGAAATTACTGATGTCTGAAAAGGAATGAATTGCTTACAATAAGAAATTTTTGAAGCGCCTTTAATCCATTTCCAAAGATATGCAAAAAATTGAAACTGTAAATTAGACATTGAAATTACTGATATCTAAAAGGATTGAATTACTTACAAAAATGGATTTTAAACCCGCAATTAACCAATTTCCAACAATTTGACAACACCTGAAACTTAAATAGGACATTGAAATTACTGTTGTCTGAAAAGGAATCAATTGCTTACAAAAAGGAATTTTTGATGCGCCATTAATTCATTTCGAACAATATAAAACACCTGAAACTGAAAAGAACAGATAAATTGTGGGTTGCCCAAAAAGATATCAGTTGCTTACAAAAAGGAATTTTTTGATGTGCCTTTAATCCATTTCCAACAATTTGACAAACCTGAAACTAAATAGGACAATGAAATTACTGATGTCTGAAAGGAATGAATTGCTTACAATAAGAAATTGTTGATGCGCCATTAATCCATTTCCAATAATTTGACAACATCTGAAACTGGAAAGGAACAGATAAATTGCGGGTGTCCAAAAAGAAATCAATTGATTACAATAAGGAATTTTTGAAGCGCCTTTATTCCCTTTCAGACGATATGCACAAAACTGAAACTGAAATGGGACATTGAAATTGTTGATGTCTAAAAGAAATAAAATGCTTACGAAAATAATTTTAAAGCGCCATTAACCCATTTCCGACAATTTGCAAACAACTGAAACTGAAAAAAGAACAGATAAATTATGGGTGTCCAAAAGAATTCAATTGATTACAAAAAGGAATTTTTTGATGTGCCTTTAATCCATTTCCAACAATTTGACAAAACCTGAAAGTGAAATAGGACAATGAAATTACTGATGTCTGAAAAGGAATGAATTGCTTACCCTAAGAATTTTTGATGCGCCATTAATCCATTTCCAATAATTTGACAACATCTGAAACTGAAATTGGACATTGAGTCTGAATCGGAATGAATTGCTAACTAAGAAATTTTTGAAGCGCCTTTTTTCATTTCCAACAATTTGACAAAACTGAAACTGAAATAGGATAATGAAATTACTGATGTCTGAAAGGAATGAATTGCTTACCCTAAGAATTTTTGATGCGCCATTAATCCATTTCCAATAATTTGACAACATCTGAAACTGAAATTGGACATTGAGTCTGAAACGGAATGAATTGCTAACTAAGAAATTTTTGAAGCGCCTTTTTTCATTTCCAACAATTTGACAAAAACTGAAACTGAAATAGGATAATGAAATTACTGATGTCTGAAAGGAATGAATTGCTTACAATAAGAAATTTCTGATGCGCCATTAATTCATTTCCAACAATATGCAACACTTGAAGCGCCTTTAATCCATTTCCGAGGATATGCAAAAAATTGAAACTGTAAATAGGACAATGAAATTACTGATGTCTGAAAAGGAATGAATTGCTTACAATAAGAAATTTTTGATGCGCCATTAATCCATTTCCGACGATATGCAAACAACTGAAACTGAAAAGGAACAGATAATTGTGGGTGTCCAAAAATAAAACAATTGATTACAAAAAGGAATTTTTGAAGCG
>SIJG01000188.1:0-19354 GCA_023374025.1 Heterodera schachtii
AATTGAAAAATTCAAATGTATAGAGAGAGTGTTGATATCAATATATTTTGTAATATACATTTAAAGTAACATATAATACAATTAATTGATAGAGATTTAAATCTTTCTAAAAAATAAATTAATTGTGGATAATTTAATATAAATGAATTGCATTAAAATTAATTATTAGCGAAAAAATTTCTCTCCTCATAATATTAATTAGTATAATATTTTATTTAATTAATTTTAAACAAATATTGGATTAAATTAATTACTTCGCATTAATTAATAAGTAAAAATTACAAATTAGTCAATATTATTTTTTTCATAAAAATATTTTAAAAGAATTTATGTAAATTAATATTTATTTGACCGAAATATATTATAGAGCTTGTGGATTAAATATAATAAACAAATAATATAAATATAAGAATGTAACTAAAAATTAATTAAAATAAATTAGATTTATACCATCGCATAGAGATTTAATATGTATACGGAAGAATAGAAATAAATAATAATGTCAATTTTCTTCAATGTTTTACCATTTACCATGTTAGGAAGCAAGAGTGCAAAAACTGTATTTGAAATTAAATTGTTATACTTGTCATTAGAAGTAATGAATAAATAAATAATTTAAAATAAAATTAATTTATAAAAAAGAATTCGAAATAAATTATCTAAATTTAAAAAAACTTAAAAATATGTAATTTTAATAATTGTATAAAAAATATGTAATTTTAATGATTGTATTTTTTGAAAATTAAGGTATAGGAATAATTTTTATTGGATTATTAAAACAATTAAAAACAAAATTTTTATAATTGAAATTAAAAAAAAAACAAAATTTTAATAAAATTATTTAAAAAATAAATAATTATATATAAAAAATTATATTAAAAATAAACATGTATTGCCCCTCCCATGGGACGCAGTGAAGTGCAACGAAAAATTAATCATCATTAAAGAAAAATAATACAAATAGTTTTTAACAAAATAAGTTATAATAAAAACATACTAAAAGAAATTAAAGGTTAATTATTTATTTTTTAAATCCATTATTTATTTATTTTTTATATTTTAAGATTATTGAATTTTCATTGATTTATAGGGCGAGGATTTCTAACTTTTTACTTATTTTTAAAAGTTTTTGCCCTTATTTTGGTGTTTTGTTCAAAATTTATTAACAAAAATGCAATAAAAACGAAAAATACACCAATAAGAACCGACCCACAAAAAAATTTGAAAAATACCACTAAGAAACGACTAAAAATTTTTCAGAAAAATATGCCCTTAAGAATCGACCCTAAAATTTTCAAAAATAAACCATAAGAATGAAAATTTTTATTGAAAATTCAATCTCAAAAATATTTGGTCGATAATCGTATGTCTTTTACTCCCGAAAATTTTGAGAATGTATCTTATTTGTAACTGCAATCAGTGAATAAAATAGTTTGCCTTAATATGAAATTATTTTCATATAAAAAGAACAAAATTTAAAAAGGAAAATATCCATCATAGGTCCCAGACTCAAAATTGCATAAAAACACTTTTATAGGTTTTCTTAGGTGCTGAAAACGCTTAAACCGTCAAAAAAACTGCGCGGCAAAGCGTTTAAACCGGTTTTTGAACCGGTTTAAAACTCTAAAAATTGAGTGAAAAGGGGGGCCCCTGACCTTTTAAAACGTTCAAATTCGGACAAATTAGGTTTCATTCGAAAGCTCTGGACGAGCTAAGTCTAAAAATCAAGGAATTAAGTCGAACCAATGCCATCTAGGCACTGGGACAACTGAGTCCCAGTGAAAATGAACATTCAGTACCAAAAAGTAATAAACGGGAAATAACAATTTAAAAGCAAAATTTCGCAAAAGGGAGCATGCGAAGACGGAGCAAGTAGTGGGGCGAGACGGAGGGCGAAGGAAAAAGTCTGACGAGCGCCACAGGCGGTTGACTGCGGTGGCCCGAAGGGCCCCCGCCAATCAGTCAACCGCCTGCGGATCACGCGCGGACTGCTTCCGTAGCCCGTAGTCTCGCCCCACCTACTGGCGCCATAGTCGAGTGTGCGGCGGTTTTTTAGCGCAATAAGCTAAATTCAAAATTTTAATTCTTTTCCCATTTTTTTGACTACTGGTTTAAAAATAGTTTTAACGATTTTCAGGACCCATAAATGCGTCGGTTCGACTTAATTCCTTGATTTTTAGACTTAGCTCGTTAAGAGCTTTCGTATGATACCAAATTTGTTCAAAATTTTTTATTTAAAATTGATTTTTGGCTGATTTTCGAGGCAAATTTTCGAGATTTAAACCGGTTCAAAAACCGGTTTAAACGCTTTGCCGCGCAGTTTTTTTGACGGTTTAGGCATTTTCAGCACCTAAGAAAACCTATAAAAGTGTTTTTATGCGATTTTGAATCTGGGACCTATGATGGATATTTTCCTTTAAAAAATTATATCCTTAAATTTGGGATTTTTTCATGCTTATTTTCGCCCTTATTTCGCGATTTTTTCGCCTTTATTTACGACCTTCTTTTGGATTTTTTCGCCCTTAAAAATCCTCGCCCTATTGATTTATGTTTAATTCTGCAATAAAAGAAAATCGGTAGTAACTTATTTTAAAATTTATTAATAAGAGATTAAGAACTTACTTTATTTAGCTTTAAGCAAATAATAAAACTTAAAATTTATAAATATTTTTTCAAAATAATGACTTATTATGGACTAAATAGTTATTTTTCCATATTTTTAATTTTGAAAGGAAATGGAAAATTAACAATATTTTTTTACATTTCGTAAAAAAAGACACAATTTATTTAATTTTTATTCTTTAGTTTAGTTAATCGGAATAGGTCGTTAATTTTATAATATTTTTAAATTGCTTTTAATAACCTTTTGAATCAGATGATAAAAATGAAAAATTTGGCCTTGACCCTCAAACTGATCAGAAAAAATGACCAAATGAGAAATACGATCTAGCATCTTTTTATTTTGATATTTAATTTATTTTTTATATGATTTGAACGAGAATTTATTGCTGATAATTTTTTTTTATGTCTCTCTAGCATAAGTTTGGAATTTTTTTTTAATGGAAAATCCAAAGATTTAGTATAAATATTAATAAATTTAAAAATTTAGAATATGAAAATTCTTTCCAAGGTATGAATTTTTTGGTTATATGTTTTTTAAATTTTGAAAAATTGCTTATTTATTTTTATGGATTTTTTTTATTCTATCTCACTTATATTGTTGATATTTTGGTTTATTTATATAACAATATTTTATTAATCTTTTTGTTTAATATTAAGTGATTTGTGATGCACAATTATAAAAAATACATTTTTTTTTACACGTTGCTTGTCCTATAAAGTTAAAATCTTGCAAATAATTTTATTATTAAATATATCCGGGTGCATAAAGAGACATCTAATTCTCGTACATTATTTAACACTTTCTTTATTTAATTCATCGTTTTCACGTGATCCATTTCTTTTATCATTTTAAATCATAATATAACATTTAAATCATAAAAAATCATCCCAGAGAATACAGATTTGTAATTAAAAGAAATAAATATTGTTTTTATTTTATTTATTTTTTTTGTTAAAATGATTTTTGATTTTTTCAACCTATTTGATTTAATTAAAATTTTAGTGCATCATATTTTGTACATGACCCAAAATTTTGCGAAATGTTTCATTTATAAACAATTAAATTCTTGCATATTATTATTCTAAATTTTATCAATCTCATTGCAAATGTTTTTTTACATAGATAAGTTATACACGAATTTATTTGCAAAAATCGGATTTTCACTTGTTAATAATTGAATGTTGTGGAATTGATTATCATTTCTATAAAATTTGTTTAATTGCGTAAAATTTAGTTTCCTGTTTCTAACAATTTATTTAAATTTTATTAATAAAGCATTTGAAGTTGAAAAATTATTGTTTGATTGAAGACAAATGAGTAAATTCTTTTTTTTTAAATTTAGCCAATAATATGTAAAAACAAAATCAAATAAAACAAACTACAAAATATGAAAAACAAAGCTGAATAATTTAAAACTTCCGTAATAATTTTTAATGATGTTAATTAATAATGTAAATAATAAAAAGCATATAAATATTTTATTTTGCTATTTCCTAAGAATAGTCTTAAGAAAAAGAATTATAGTTGCCGTTTTATTTACAATATTATTAAAAGGATAGCAAAAATTAAATAAACCTTTAATTGATATTTTAATCAATATTTTTCTTAAGTACTTCAATAATTTATTGAAAATATAGAATATTTAAACAATATTATAAATAATGTCGCATAATTCAATTTTTAATGGACATGATGATGCTCAAACTTTTTAATTAAATTGAAAATTGATTAACAGATATTACACTGTCAGTCTTAATTACGACTTATTATTTTTCAGTTTATTCATTTAAAAAACATTTTCAAAATAAATTATTTTAATTGTTTCTTCATAAAAAATTTTTTTTGAAAAAGATTTTATTAATGGTTTGAAAATATTTCGAGTGTTGTTTCTTTTTTATTAAACATATTGGTGGCTAAATTTTTAAAACATAGCCAAAATAAATAAAAAAAGGAAATCATTTCGAGTTTTTTTAATTAAAAAAATAGCTTTTTGGGGGACGGCGGTGCCAATAGGCGCAGGAAGGAAATTTTTTTATAAAATATTATTGTTATTTAAATATAAATTATTGCTTTATATTAATTAGAAATATTATTATGATACTTAAATAATAATTATAAATTCAACCAATTTAAATAAATCCCTTTTTTTCCTCATTAACTTCATTGCTGTCGTGGAGTTTAAAATTTTTGTAAACAAATGAAAATTATAAGTAAATTTCTTATTGCTGTTTTTTTTTGACTTTTAAAAATTAATTAATTTTTTTTTTATTGTAATATTTATTTAATTTAATATTTATTTATCCCTTCGGTTTTGAGTGCGTCGTTTATCAAATGATTAATTATAATAATGGTTATATAATTAAAATGAACCTTTTTATCTTTAATTTCGATAAAAAAAATTATATTTTTATTTTTATTCATTTATTAAAGAGTTTTTTATCTGATAAATTTAAGCTTGGAGTCAGCAGCAATTAAAATATGTTAAATGCTTTTTAAATCGTTTTTTTTGCTATATTGTGGAATTTCGAATGCCTCGTTCTTTTAAAATAAGTATGGTTTTAAGTTATAGTTTACAGGAAATTATTATTTTTACGCAAAAAAATGATAAAAATAGAATATTTATTTTATAAAAGAAAATATTTAATACTTACTTTTATTTAATTAATGAATACTTATAATTAAAACTGTTTAATGCTTATCATGGTCACAAGATTATTACACCGCTTTTTAATATTTGGAAATAATCATTTCAAAAATGAAATATTTAATTTTTGAAATTGTTTTAATTTTATTCTATTATATAGAAAATTCATTAACAAATATTTGCTTTTTTAAATAATAGAAAATTTGATTAAAAGATAAAAGATTTTCGTAGTTTTTTTGTTGTATTTGTATATCATGTGCAAATATATTGAATATAATTTTCATGTTTTATTTAATTTATAAATTTAAATTAATTTATGAAAATTTTTCCTTTTGCTCTAAATTATCTCGCCGAGTTTTTGTTCATTTCGGAGTCGCAATCGTAATTGAATTATATTTTTCAGAAAAAAAAAACAAAATTCTTTCTCTGGTTTACAATAAGGTCAAAAATTTTGTCTTAAATAATTGTTTTTTTATTTTTATGTTATTTAGAAAAATTATTTTTTAAGTAATTAATTTGTATTTAAATTATAATTATTTTTTATAAGAGAATTAATTTCTAAGTACCTTTTTTATTTATGAATTTATTTAAATTCGTGGATTAATTGGATACAAAACTTATGTAAATTATTTTCAAAAATTATTAAAAGGAACATTTAATAGACTTGTACAATATTTAATTCTTTTATATTTTTTCTCTAAAGAATATGATTTGATTTTTAATTTCTCTTACTTTTTCCTCGTTGCATTGAAATTTTTATCTTAGTATTTCATAAAAATATTTTTTCTTAAATTCGTGCTCTTCACTGTTATATGACTGTTTCACTTTAATAATTTCTCTTTATTTGTTTATCACTTTCTTTAATGATCTTTAATAAAAATAATGAAAATCCATTATTTAAATTGTGAATTAATATGAAATCGTTAAAAATTCTTATAATTTGAAAATAATAATCTTATTTTTACTTAAAAGCAATTTATATCCGATTGCATTACAAAATATTTATTCGAAACGTATGTCTTGTATTTTCTCTCTATTTGTTTAATAATTTTATTAATTTGCTACAATGAATATATCCATTAAATAAGATTACAATTTGAAATTCTCATTTTTTATTTAAATAAATCAAATGAATACAAATATACAAAAATTTTTAAACTTAATAATAATTCTAAATTTATTATTCAATTAAATCGCTAATAAATGATTGTTATTTCGCTGGAAAAGTTATACATTAATGTTGAAACTTTTTTCTACACACATACATATTCATAAAGTGGTAAATTGTTCGTCACAGGAAATATTTTGTATTTAATTTTATTTTAATCATTTTTATTTTAAATTTACATTGAAAGATTATAAAAAGTTATTATCGCTCGAACTTATTATGTGTTTTATACAAAGAATAATATTTTTATATTACTTTTTTTGGATTGAATTTAATATTTTTTTATTATTTACATTTCATCAATTTATAAATTCAATTTATTTTGTAAAAGATTGTAACAAGTGAAACAATAATGAATTATTGGCATTTTGTTTCTTTGTTATTAATACTAATTTCATACTTAACAAAAATACAATAAAAACAAAAAAATACAACCCTAAGAAATGACTTGAAAAAAACGTGTTTCCTACCTAAAAAGCGTTTAAAAAATTTCTTTTTTTGTTTGCCTATTTTGTGCCTGTTTAATGCCTATTTCGCGATTTTTGTGCCTAAAAAAGAAGCCCTAATAATAAATAATAATAATTTGACTGAATAAATTTTTGTATTTTTATCTTCAACAATATGTTTTATTTTAAATTAACCTTACTTTTTTTCTTATTGAATTTTTTTAATTTTTATTTAAATTTTATTATTTTTATTATTTGCTTTTTTTTAAAAGGTCTATTATCATTTGCACAATTGGACCATATATAAAAAGTTCAAAAATGAACTAACTTAATAATAATTCGAAATTAAAAAAGTGAAAATTATTTAAAAAAATCAATTAAATTGAAAAAAAAAATTTTTTTTTCATCCATGCGTAACTAAACAAAACAATGCAATAAAGTAACAGTATATATTTTTAATAATTTATATTTAAAAAAATTAATAATATTAGCAATTAAAGTTTCTTTTATTTATTTAAAAAAATGAATATAAAAATCTAAAATATTATTATTTTAGATATTTTTATTAATTTAAAAAAAATTAACAAATTTAGCTATTAAGAAATGAAAGAAAACTTTTTAATTTTCTATCTTAAATTTAAACATTGAAAAGAAAGGCGTATAATTCACATATCATTAAAAATAAATCATTACAAAGAATACGGAATTTTGGAGTTGAAAGTTTATAAAATATACAGAAATTATTTAAGGCTAAAAAGAATTGAAAATGGATTTATAAGAAAAAATATTCTAACAAAAAGTTTTTTTCAATAAAATTAATTAATCAAGAAAAGTATTTTTCCGAGCAACGCTCTTTAAAATCAGAAGGCCAGTAATGATGTGCTTGCTAGAAAATAATCAAAAAAAACAATTAATTTTTGTAAAAATATCAAAAAAAAAATCAGAGAAAATCAGAGGATGAAATTTAATTTCAAGGGTAATTTATGGCTTTTAAATGTTTTTTGTGTTGATGAATTGCTCACAAGCATTTCTAGGACAACATTTTGTGTTATTATACGGATAAAATTGATATTGATAATAAAATTAAATTTATTTCTCAATTATTTGGTTATCAAATTACAAAAATAATTAAAAAAAAGACTAATTTACCATTAATGTTTGATGCAAAATCAATAAAACAAAATAAACAAATAATAGAAAAGCTGACAGCGAATGACATTTAATAAAAAACCCAAAAATAAATATAATTATAATATATGAAAAGAAATTTTTACAAAATGTGAGGAAATATCATCAAAAACTCTGGAATAAAATGAATTATCAAAGTAATAAAATAACAATTATTCAAGAATACAAATAAAAGATATAAAGAAATAATTATATAAAAAATAATATAGAAAAACGAAATATTTAAATTATTACTTTCAGTTAATAGAAAAAATAACACCTTTTCAAACAATTAAATAGCATTAGTATACTAATATAATTTATACGAACATAATTAATATGAGAAAAAAACTAGAGTTTGGAATTCACATGCGAGAATTAATTGGAAATCTCATTTTATGAGTAATTAAATTTATTTTTAATTTTTTAAAGAAAAAATATAACAAATAAATATTAATAAAATTAACCTTTTATTTTTTTATTTTAATAGAAAAAATCAAAAATATATCTATATACCAAATAAAAGGGAAGGAAATTTGACATTTATTTTAATATTAGGAATAATAATTTAAAAATAAGGACAAAAAATATAAAAACAAAATTTTACCATCCTAAAATAATAATAGTAATATAAATAAATTAGACCTGGGTGATAAAAGAAAAAGAAAAAAATTAGAAACATTGAAAGTACATAAAAATAAATTTATAAATAAATAAATTTCGGTTTAAGTAATTTATAAAATTTTACATAAAACCCAAACCAAAAATTAGAAAATATTTCTCTCTCTATTATTAACAAATCATTTTTTGAATTTTTGCTTAATTCTATAAAAAATGTCTAATAAAAATAAGTTGAGAATAAATATTAAATTACATTTGATAAAAAAAAAAATAATGTAAATATATCATAATGTTTTACAAAGAAATTCATATCACTTCAAAACAGAAGAGCAAAACAACGAATCATTTGTGTGCTTTAAAAATTAATTTATTTAAATTTTATAAAATTGTTTAATTACTAATGTTGTCTTTAATATTTTGTTTCACTTATAATTAAAGCAGTTTTTGTTTATGTATTTTAACAGAAAATATGCTAAATAATTCCAATTAAAAAACACCGCGGGTTCTTAATAAATATATTATAAAATAATTTATAAAACATTAAAACTGAGAAAGAAAATTATTAACCTTAAACTTACTCATAAAATATCGATAGAAAATTAAATATTTATGTTATTCGGATGAAATGTAAAATAAAGAAAAAGAGTCAAAGTCAATATTTTTGATTGGCATAAATTAAAAAATTATCAAAATGTCATTTTTTTATAATTACAAATATATAGCACAAAATAGCAAAATTTTTAAAATCCAAATATTTAATGTTATTTTTTATACATTTAAATAAGAAAAATAAATATAATAAATAATAAACGAAAGCATAAAAACATAAAATTGAAAATATTCTAAAAAAATTAAATCAAAAAATGAATATTTTATGACCGAATATAATCGTATTCATTAAATTTGTATGACGTGGTTTTTGGTGTTATAAAGAATTGGGAATAATGGAAATTTATCTGACTGAAGGTGCTCATGTTTTTTAAAATGAATTTTTAATGCTTATTTTTAATATTTTCAAAGTTTTTGAGCAATATGAAAATGTATAAGTATTTAAAAATGATTGGAGATAAACGATTACAAAAAAAATAGTAGTAAAATCCTTTTAAGAAAACAGAATTTTATTATTAAAAAAAAATAATTGAAAAATATAAGGAAATAATAATTAATTGCAGAGGAAAATGGAAAGTGAAAAATAAATAAAAAGGCAAATATTTTAAAGAAAAGATTTGGAAAGATCAATTTTGCAACATGTTTTCTTCCATATTCATTTTTAGAACTTTTAAATGTATTCATATAATAAAAATAAAAGACGAATAAAATTTAAATAAAACAGAAATAAAAATTATTTTTTATAATAAAATTAATAAAGAGAAAATAAAATAAAAAATTGCTACATTAAATTAAGCCAAATTTAAATTGACATTTAGAAAGAAATTAATACAATGAAACTAAATTATTAATGGAGTAATAAAAAATTATTCATCTTGTAAACAAACGACAATAAATTTCAATTTAACACTTTTTGTCCACTAAATTACCAAAAGAAATATAAAAGATAATCATTAAACTTATTTTACAATAGTAGTTAAAGACCGGTCGGTGTCCGGTGTTTGTCCGTCGTGAAAACATGTGTTTTCACACCTTGCCTGTATTTGTCCGGGGTCGGGGTTTGTGCGGGAAAATTCTTTTTTTTTTTGGAAAAAGTGATAGGAGGGAGGGTGGGGATCGATTGAATAAAGAAGTGGGAATTTTCTCTCCTCTTTCAGCGCGTTGGTCAGTGGTCAGTCAGGGAAACAGTTTCTCTGACTCTCTCCCCTCTACTCTCTATCCCACCCACGCCGCGTCCTTTCTCAACAATTTAAAATTATGCACCCATCCCCCGCCTGTGAACGATACATAATTTGTGTTTGGCTTTTTTTTTGTGACCTCATTTTTTTTGCAAATGTACTATTTTTTTCATTTTTTATTTTTGTACTATAATATTAAATGTATTTTAATTATTTTCCCCAACTTTTTTTAATACTTTTTTTTGCGCTATAATATTAAATGTGTTTTAAGTATTTTCTCCAAACTTTTTTTTAATCTTTTTATATATATATTTTTGCCCTATAATATTAAATGTGTTTTAATTTTTTTCTCAAACATTTCCTATATTATTAATATTGTTTTGCCACTTTTTTTTTTTGCATTTTTTATTAACAATTTATTCAACAAATTTTATATCAAAATTTTCATTTTTTTCTTTTGGTTTTTTGCCATTCGCCAGAGAGCGAAATTCATTATCGCTTTCTTTGCTGTTGACGAGGTGATTGAAATGGCATCATCATTTTCATCCTCCACACCTCCCGCATCATTTCCCGAGGCACTTGCCTCTTTTTCCATTTCATTGTCTCACGCATTCCCGGAAATCCTTCCCACCTCTACTGCGCTTCTTCTTCTTCTTCCTCCTCTTTTTATTTCCGACATCAGCTGATGTGCCTCTCCTGTTCTTATTCCCTCCGCCTCCAGTCTTGTTCCTCTTCCCCCTCCTCCCTTGTTCCTCTTCCCTTTCCTCTTCCTCTTCTAACTCGAACACAATTTTCTTCGCCATTCGTCCCGGGTCAGCAGCGAAATCCTCGAACTCAGTTGATCTGGTTGAGCAGGTCAATGTTTTCATTGACCCGGCCAAACATCAGTCCATCATGGAGCTCCTTCTCTCTCTCTCTCTTTTCCGTCTCAAATTCACGCACATCGTTTGAGTCCTGTTTTTTTTAACTTTTTTCCTATTATTTCATAATTTTTCTTACGAGCTGATTGGTGCCCACAATTGTAACGCCTGGCCCAAGTCCATGCCAGTCGCGTTCACTCCCAATCCAGTTCACGGCGTAATGTCTATAAACCAAATCACAGTCCGGGCAATGGACACCAATAGGGCCTAAAAAATTTCTCTATTGAAAATCACAATTAAAAAACTAACCGTCCGTGATTCGCTCTACGACGGCATCCATGCCGTCGTATGCTTCGCGGTGGAGCTCTGGATTTGTTATGCGCAAATTGACAACGCAAGCGGGGTCGTGCTCCCCTTGGCATTCCTTTGCGCGTATGTTGTCTGCCTCTATTGCTTTAATAGCTTGCTTACGTCGGCAATCCTCACAACTCTGATTCAAGCAGCAGCGTCTCCGTTTTGGAGGCATTTTTTAAATCAAAAATTTTTTTATATTTAAATTAATCCAACATAATTAAATAAAGACACAAAATGAGAGCTATACATTTATTAAATATTCTACTTAATTTTTATCCAATTCGTCCCACCCCATATTTCTGTTTGATTTGACTTAGTTTGACCTCAAGCAAATTCTGTCACAATTTCTCCGACACACACATATTTTATTAATCTTTTACTAGAAGCATAATACTCCTCCAATTCCCAATGTACTTATTCATTTAAATTTATTTAAAGAAAAATTCCCTCCTGTCCTATTTTACAACTTTTATTCTTTGTTTTTTTTTAAATTTTCTTTTTATTAATTCATTTTCAATTTGTATGGTTTTAAATTTTCCGCTTTTTTCTCTATTTCTTCATGTTCCTTTCCTATGAATTTTTTCGACAAATTTTAAAATTTTCTGCCCATCCACTTTGGTGAGGCCGGTGCTTTTCAGCGCTGGCTTTGGGCTTTCTCTCTCTCTCTTTCTCTGCCCACCCACTTTGGTGAGGCCGGTGCTTTTCAGCGCTGGCTTTGGGCTTCTCTCTCTCTCTCTTTCTCTGCCCACCCACTTTGGTGAGGCCGGTGCTTTGCAGCGCTGGCTTTGGGCTCTCTCTCTTTTCTCTGCCCACCCACTTTGGTGAGGCCGGTGCTTTTCAGCGCTGGCTTTGGGCTTCTCTCTCTCTTTCTCTGCCCACCCACTTTGGTGAGGCCGGTGCTTTTCAGCGCTGGCTTTGGGCTTCTCTCTCTCTTTCTCTGCCCACCCACTTTGGTGAGGCCGGTGCTTTTCAGCGCTGGCTTTGGGCTCTCTCCCTCTTTTCTCTGCCCACCCACTTTGGTGAGGCCGGTGCTTTGCAGCGCTGGCTTTGGGCTCTCTCTCTTTTCTCTGCCCACCCACTTTGGTGAGGCCGGTGTTTTTTTAACTGTTTCACTGTCTCACGCTTCACCACACTATCACTTATAATATGCTGAACTAACCATAAGAATATCGCATACATTTGTCTATTTATTCAAACTTATAAAAACAGGAATTATTGAGTTTTTTTATTTTCATAGACACATATATATAGTAAAGAGATGAATTGAATTAATGTAAAAGGTTGACAAACGCAAAGTCATATGACACATTGAAAAATATTGAATTACAGAAAATGAGACATTGGTTTTTAAATGAAGTGAAAACGGTCATTAAAATGAAAGTCAATTACGATATTGTAAGAAATGATTAATTATTATGAGTCAATTGGATCAGTTTTGAAAAAATCATTCATGAATTCGATTCAATTACAATTTGAAAGCTATAAACATAATTAGTTAAAGCATTCAAATTATTTATTGAAGTAAATTAAAAATTTTTAAAAATTTTTCAAATTCAGAAAAGTAGCCTTTTTTTTTACTTCCATAATCCTTACAACTTAGCGAACAAAAGGATATATCCCGCTAACGGGAGTACGGCATAACATACATCGGTTTACCTTATTGATCACCGATGTCACAGCGCAGTCAGCGCACAAAAAAATGTGCCCACATTCTTTGCTGTAAAAATGTGGGCGCGCAGCGGTGCAAACCACGCACTCCGTTTCCCAGAACAGTTGGCGCGGTGGCACCAACACGGACGAGGCCGACCCATTGCGAAAGCGCTGAGACTCGCGCAATTGGAGTCGAACTGTTCGCTCGAAGTTTTGCTGCGCAGCTTGTTGCACTTCTTCCTCCCCTCCTTGTTGCGCTTCCTCCCCTCCTTGTTGTGCTTCCTCCCCTCCTTGTTGCTGCTGTTGATGCTGCTCCTCATTCTCTTGATCATTTTCCCCCTCTTCCGCTGCCTGGATCTCTTCTTGCAACTGTTCGGCTACCTCGAACTGTCTCTGCACTTCACGTCGGCGATGTTCCTGCTGTTGAGCTTGGAACACAAGTTGTTGTTGTTGGTGTTGGAAATGCTGTTGTACCGATCTCTGAACCATCTCGTCATGGAGCAACCGGTGACGCGATCTCTCCATATGGCGCTCAATTGTTGGCCCAAAAGAAGGCACTAAAATTTAATATTATTAAAATAATTTATATAATTTAATTTATTAAATAAATTCACCATTTTCGCCTTCCAACAGCTGAGGCTGCTGCACAGCCTGACCAGCGACAACATTACCTATTTTTTTGGGGGGGGGGAGATAATAATTGAAATGTGATTATTTTAATACCTATGGCCGACAAAGGCATGCGTGAAGTGCGCGGAGTTGACTGTTCTATATATTATTTTGTTTTATGTACAATTTTCAAACTCACCGTTCTGGTTTTGTGCGCTACTTCCCTCGCCATGCTCGCCCCCGTTGGCTTCGTTCACAGTTGATGCTGACGTCGATGCGCCTATGGCCACTCGGTGTCTACGAGCCCTGTCCTCAAGACGATTCCCGAGCAGGGTCAGTTCAACAGCCGCCATTGGGTTATACCGCAGACGAAAGTTACCACGACCACCGCGGTTCTGGAAAAAATAATTTTAATTTTAACAATGTTGAATTATTATATTAAAATAAAATTATAATTCAAAAATCCAATAAATAAATTTAAATTACGTTCGAAGCGAAACATTCCAATCTCTCAATCCGTGATAAATTCTGCAAAATGACTGCTCTTTGGTCTATGATCTGGGAGCGCAAGTTGAAAATGATCCGGTTTTGGTCGCTGACCATCCGCCTTAACTCCTGGATCGAATTCGAGACGTTGTCGGACATTTATTCGTCGCTGATTGAAAATTAATTTTAATTAATTGATACCTAAAAATATTTTAAAAGAAAATAGAAAAAAGTAAATAAAATTAGAAGAAGAAGCAACTAATTTGCTTTGGCATCCGCCAAATACGTTCTTGCCGTTCGTTCCGCCTACTAGACCCCCAAGCCTTTCCGCATTGGCAGTACTCACCAAATATCTCAAATTTCCGAGGTGACCATTCGACGAATGCAGTGCTTGAACTGTAAATCCGTAATCTCTTTTATCGTTCCGCAATTAACCCCTAACCGAGAATCGTATGCAAACATATTTGGTGAATCCACTAGTGAATTCAAATTAGAGAGGTCAAATGGTTCTTGAATACCACATTTTTTTATTTGGCACCATCGTGCAAACAAACAAATAATAACTGAGGAATTGGTGAAATAGAGAGTGACGAATATGCAAAGATTTAAATAATTAACTGGAATTTTTTGTCTGTGAGAAAATCTGCGTATCATCTCCAAATTTATTTCTTCGGCTTGAACGGTGCAAGTATTTCGGTCGCACGACAATTGTCAATTGTGCATTTTTCACAAAGTTCAAAGCTGATTAATGCTCGGCGTTCATTTGGTATATATTTGTCTTTGTTGTTCCACAATGCGGAAAGACACACTGAAGAAAATAAATTAAAAAAGAATTTTAATTATTTTGTTTACATTCACACATGCGGTAGGTGAGCATGTATTTCGGACGGAAAAGTTTCCAGGGCTGAACATTATAAGAATTCTTCACATGAACATTTTCATTTATTTGCTGAAGTTCATTTGAACCGCCATTTTCGTTGTCAAGCATTTTTCAAGATAAAATTTTATTATTATTTGAGAAATAAAAATGAAAATTTATATTAAATTTAGAGTTTTTATACCATTTAATGTTTGCTTAACCTAATTCGAGCGGAGTTTGTTTTCAATTCTTTATTCATGAATATATTAACAAAAATTCGTGTGCTGAATAGGACAATCGAAACTGTTAAATCAATTATCAGACTTAGATTTGAGTGATTCTTCGTATTCGATTAGCTTTCGCTTCAATATTTCATCTCTCCGCTCTTTTCTTTCGGTGTAATCATTTAGGCTCTTCTGAACAACCTGCGCATCTTTCTCACCAAAGAATTCAAGTAGGAACCTTGAGTTTTTTTATTTTAAATAAAATATGATTTAATGAATATCTCACATCTTTGTCTCCATCATCGATAATTTCCTGCCAAAGCTCCTCTTCCGGAGGCATTTTTCCAAAGATTCGCTTCTCCCACTCGATCACTTCCTCGGGAGTCCATTTCTCAACTTCCTCGGGTGATGGATCAGTGTCGACGTCATCGTCATCTTAAGTTATTCATATTTTTTGTTATGAGTAATAAATAAAAATAAAATACCGTCATCGACTTGGCATTCATTTGTAGTTTTTGGAAATTGGTTGTCATTTGATGGAACGGACATTATCAAAAAATTAATTTAAAAATCACGAATTGAAAATGCAATTTTATTTTATTAATATTAAAGTGACTTAAAATGAATGAAAATCTGATTTTATACTTGTTATTATTTACTTAACCTATATTCATGACTGTTATAAATAGCGCTTGAATTTCTTTTTTTTCATTAATCATCTTCGCAAAATTATTTGGCAGTTTTTTTTCTAGAAAATGACTTATCATTTTAAAATTTTATATTAATTAATTCTAGATTAATTTGCAAAAATGGTCCTTCTTACTGAAAAAATGGCACAACTTTTGAATTGTCGAATTAATGAGCTCCGTGATCGCCTAAATCATCCATCAGATTGTGAAATCGTTGTGAAAGCATTTTATGGAAAGCATATTCAAACAACATACAAGGACAGAAATGGATACACCAAAACTTTGGTTTTTGGGGGTATTACTGCGCAAGGAGCTGCAACTACAATGGCATATGGGCGATTAGGTAGACCTTACAATGTTAATGTGGCCGCACATTTCTACGTTCGGCATCGTATTAAACTTCGCCATCCATTTCTTCATTGTGTCATCGAACGCTTTCCTGAAGGACAAGAGGATCGTTTTTATCCTCTTGAGTTATGCAAAATTGAGGAAGTTGATGAATCAAAATGGCTTGGTCAGATTTTCACCGAGATTAACAACGAGAAAAACAACAACAATATTAGTGCAGCTAATTCAACAAATTTTGCTGACCCTCAAACTTCAAATGATGATTCGAAAAGTGTTGATGGGCGCGATGAATGTAGCCAAAATGATTGCTACTCTTTGTGGTAGATTAAGCTTTTTTCCATTTTGTATCTTCTCTCTCTTAATTTTGCCATTTTTCACCCAAAATTGACCTCTTCTATTCCTTAATATTTTTCAATTTGTATTTCCATTTAAATAAATTTTTCTTTTTTTCAACTTTATTCAACGATCAATGAGTGGAATAACCAAAATCAAGCACACGAAAATCACGAGAGCAAACAATCCCTTTCCCAACATATGGTTTATATAGGAATTTGTAAGTGGTGGAGCAAAGCAATATGGTCTGAAGCTTCGGGAGAAGGGCAGCGAAAATGAGTTTGACTACGTGCTCAAACTTAGAGGGATAACCCTAAATTATGATGTGACCAAAAATCAGGGGCTTTGTTACGACACTTTCAAAACTCGCGTCTTAGAATTTGTACGTACCGGAAAATCCCCACCAATCAAAGTATTGTATCCTCATTTCCTACGCCCCATTGTAAAAGATGGGAATGTCACCTCCGCACCACTCCCTAAATTTCTCGAAGTAATTTTTATTTATTAAACAAGCCTGTTTAATTATTAATTAAATATAATTAATTTTATTTTTAATTTTAACATTCATCTTTTTTTCTAGCTTTTGTTTTTTAAAGATATACAGGATCTACTAATAAAAAGCAATATCAGATATTAAGTCCAATAATACGTACGAAAATATTTTGATTATTTTATTATGTTCTAATTAATTTATAAATCTTTTATTCGATATTTTAACTAATTATTATTTTTTAATAATATAAAAATTTTGTCTCATTTTTGGATATGAATATAAGCATAATTTTTTGGTTTTAATTATTTTAAAAATAGATGTCAATTGATTTATTATATTGAATTAAATAATAATATTCATCCTAATTCTTTTATAAACATAATTCTACCTTTTATTACACAAAATAATTAAAAAATAATATTAATTCATTATTATAAATAAATCTCTTGATTGGTGTACAGGGTTATGACCTTGTTATTGTAGGTGAGTGTATACGTGGTATATTTGCTTGAGCTCGGTGACCAATTTAAATTTAAATTCAAAATTAAGTTTATATTTAAGAATGAAAGTATATCTTTGATAAGAGTACTCAATTAAATTGGTGCACTTGATCAGAAAATAATTAACGAAATATAACAAGATAAATAATAAAGAAATGGCATGAGAAAAAAATATAACAATGCTCTACGAATACTAAGTTAAACAAATAAATACTAATTAAAATATTTAAATTAACTCATTGAAATAAACAATTACAATTTTGCATTTGAAAGGATGGCAAAAAGAATTCACATAAATACACAAACAAAAATGTATCTATTTTTTTTCTTAATTTGAAAATATTTTTATTTAAAACTCTTTTTTATTTTGATTATGTTTTTGTTGCCTTTTTATCTTTCAATGTTTAAATTTCGCATTTTGTCGTCGCAATCAAAAATTTGGAATGGTCCGCTTAATTTTTTCATTATTTTAATTTATCTTAAAACAAATTTTCGTTTAGTTTTATTTTTAAATGTCTTTATTATTTAGTTCTTTCCAAACATAAAAATAAATTGAATTTTTATGTGCATTAAATTTTTATATTTTTTCATGTAATTTTATAAGCAAGATTTATATTTTTTTATGCATCCTTAGTTCATAGAGAATCGATTAAACCACTTAATAACAAATTTTTAAAAATTTATTTTCAATTATTTTGACTGTATTTTATTTGCCCATAACTAAAAATTTATTTTATTGAATGAAATTTATCAAAATTATCTTAAATTTTATTTACATTAAATTATATTGAGCTTTGTGGAGAATTTTTATTTTCTCAATTAAACTGATTTCACAATTTTTTAATTGTTTTTTTGAAATTCATGATTTTCTATACAATAAAAATTTTTTTAATTAATACTTTGAATGAATCATTGAATTTTATTATTCATTTTATAAATAAAACTAGCGGGTGCGTGAACCGTCGGATCTGCTGCTTTAAAACGCTTCGCGCTTTGGGAGCTTCGCTACCTAGGCTGTTTACGGAGGAAGAAATACAACTACGGGTGGGAGAGGTAAAACTGTGATTTGAATTCACGACCGTTTTTTAAATCCATTGAGCTCTGACGGGCGCTTCGCGCCCGTTTTTAAATTTTTCGTTGGACCTTTTCGGCCGCTTCGCGGCCTCAGACGGGCGCTGCGCGCCCGTTTTTTAAATTGTTCAGCTCTGACGGGCGCTTCGCGCCCGTTTTTAAATTTGTTGAGCTCAGACGGGCGCTTCGCGCCCGTTTTTTAAATTTGTTGAGCTCAGATGGGCGCTTCGCGCCCGTTTTTAAATTTCGTTGGACCTTTTCGGCCGCTTCGCGGCCTCAGACGGGCGCTGCGCGCCCGTTTTTTAAATTGTTCAGCTCTAACGGGCACTTCGCGCCCGTTTTTAAATTTTTTGAGCTCAGACGGGCGCTTCGCGCCCGAAACAACGGTAAAACAGGTACCATAACGGGTAGATGAGGTTAAA
>SIJG01000188.1:35885-59819 GCA_023374025.1 Heterodera schachtii
CTTTGTCCACTCTCCCCAAACTGTTGATCAGATCTTTATCTTTTTATTCGCTGATTCTTTTGACAATAAGGAGTGCCGAAGGCAAAGGAAAATGAAAATTTTAGCTCAGTCAGTGGCCAGAGAAAGAGAACAGAAAGAGTGTAAGAAGAGAAAGAGAGAAAAGCAGAGACAACGGTACGCACTCTGTCTTCTTCGTCTCTTCCAATTCCACCACTAATCTCTCTAACAAATGAAGCAAAAGGAAAAATGCAAAATAAAAAGCACGCTCGGGTACTTCCAAACCTTTCCCTTCCCTGGGTTAAAAAAAACAAAATTTCCCGCATTTGAAAAATTTTAAATGTTTACTCCCGGATAAATCCGTGAAAACACGTGTTTTCACGCCCGGACAAACACCGGTAATGACACATGTTTTCACACCGGACAAACACCGGCAAGGTGTGAAAACACATGTTTTCACACCGGACAAACACCGGACATCGACCGGTCTTTAACTACTTTTATCTAAAATTTAAAAAAAAAATTCCTCAGTGACGAAATGATCAGTGACGAAACGATCGGCCACCATTTCAATTCTTGTCGATTTTGTCGATTCTCTTTTCATATTGCTGCATGGCAGCATTAGGAAGGTCATACGAAAAATTATATTTACCAATAAATTGTTTATTTTGTGTTTTTTTTCAAATAATTCACAAAAATCTCAAATTCTCAGCGTCACAATTGTTGCCAAAACATGCGTAGAAAATACAAAATATCAATATCACATTATTTTACAGTTATTTTTATAGCTTTTATGATTTTTCAATTTTTTCCTTTTAATTAACTTTTATGCGTTGAAATTACATTTCGATTTACTATTTGGCGATAATTTATTATTTAGTCAGGTACAAGAAAATAAATTAAGTTTGATTAATATAGCGCCTTCAGTTTATAGAGTAAAAAAAAAATTATATTGGGATTCTATTCTGTTAACTTATGTATATTGTAATATAATTGTTAAATTAATTTGGTCTTATTATTTAAATATTTAATATTTGGACATCTAAAAAATGCATTCATGTTGTCTGATCAGGTTGTTGATCTTCTTTTGGTTAATCTGTTAGCTTTTAAAGAATATTTGTTTATTAGAATAAATCAAGTAATTTGAATTAACAAAAAAAATTTTAATTGATTAAATGCAAATTATTTTATCGTATTCCGATTCGAATTTCGCATGGTGACAGATATAATTTGGTTTATTTTAAAAAATAAATTAAATTCTGCTTATTTACAAATTGTTTTCAATATTATATTCCAATTAACCGTTTTCATCAAGTTCGGGAGTAAACGAACAGTAGTATTTCTTTCCGCTATTTGTTCAGCAGCTCGCGACAAACTATCGCTAGATGCCCCAGTACATACAAGTTTTCACAGTCGATGCATGAGAGAAATGAAGGTCATTAAAGTATAATTTTTATTGTTATTTATTCATTGAATTTATTTTTAAATTTTTCTTTTTAAATATTTTTCTTTTTGTTTTTGTTATTATTTTTGAAATTTAACAATTTTAAATCATATCACAAAATTTGGTTAAAAGCAAATAGAAAATTAATTTTTTTGGTTTCATTCTTCCATTGCCTTCAAAATCTTGGGAAATGACCATGGAAGACCAGGAAGAGCGAAGGGCTTCAAAATTTTAAATTTTTTTTTTAATTTTTAAGTTTATTTTTATTTTTAACCATATCCTATTTGGTCGTTTTTGCCTTTCGCTAAATCTGTGTTAAATAGAAACGAAAATAAATTTTTATCAATTTACTTTTGGAATTGTTTTCTGCTGCAAATTTGTTGCGTAGTTTGCCTGTTCAAGGCTATATCCTTTCATGAAATCTAGTAATCAATTTAAATTATTTGCAATATTTTGGCTTTTTATAAAAGAATAAATAAATTTTTATTCTTCGAGAATTTTCTAACAAGAAACGCGTAGTTCTTTTCGTTTGACTTATGGTTTTATAGAATTCTTTTAATAATTAAGGTCGCGCGCGACCTTTAGTGACGATGATTTTGTAATATCTTTCAAATCAAAAGAAATTATATCCAAGAACTGTTAATTTGACTAATCAGTCAATAGAACGTTAATTTTTTATATTCAGATAAAGCTTTCTTCAATTACTTTTTTTCTTTTTAAATTTTATTAATTTAAAACTATAATTATTATTGAAATTTAATATTATTTTTCAAAATTTTTTAATTCATTTACCAAACTTAAGCATCAAAATCAACGGCCAAATTATTTTAAATAAATTGTTGTCAAAAGATTCGTACAACTTCTCTGTGCCACAAATGTTGCCAAAAGATTGGGCGAAGAAATAAGATTACCAAAGTTTTTTTTATTTTCATTAATTTTTGAGCGATTTATGGATTTTTTAGTTTCCGCTGCTCTGCCTCGCAGAGAAGGCACGGCACGCTGTGCTTTTTACTCATATTTGGCTTTGTATCTTAACATCCTTATCTAATCTGCCCAGGCAGAATCCGGTCTAGAAAACATCGTTTTCTTTTAACTAATATATAGCGCTTTAGTGTATAGTGATTTTTAATTATTTTGGGATTTAACTACATATAATGTATATAATAATTTTAATTTAAAGTTTATTATTAATTTTAATGATTTAATTATTAGACTTTTTAAGATAAGTCTTCATCATGTCAGAATGAATTGTTCGAAAAAAATAAGATTAGATAAATTTTCATAATATTTCACGAAGATATTTCGCCACCAAAATAATCAATTTAAAAATTTATGAGAAAATGTGAAATTGACGATTATTTCCGTGTCCCACTGCCAGCCGAACAGCCGAACTCCATTTCAGAATTAATTAAATTTTATCTTTTTTAAGGAGTACATCCCAATCTTCATTCATTTAAAATTTTATAGAATCTCTTAATTTTCATTAGGTTTAATGATTGTCTTATCTTCTTTTTAATAATTTAACGGTTCTTTTTGGATAAATGCACGTACTTTATTAATGTATTTTACTAAGTTCGTCTTACCTTTTTTTTTAATTTTTGACTATTATTTTGTTTTTAATTTTGGATAATTAATTTGCATTTAATTTTATTAAGGAATTATTATTTTCGTTTTATTATCTTTCATTTACTTTATTTTCGGTTGTATTTTTAAGATCATTTTAACAGCGTTTAGCAAAAAGGACAATGAATTTTTGTTTTTGCTAATAACAATTAAATATTAAAATAGGATTATACCAAATAAACTTTTGAGTAGATAAATATTTTAATTAAATTCTTCTTTCTGCTTTTTAAATTCAATTCTTAGTAAACCATACTAGACCCATCTGGTTGTTTTTTAAAATTCAATGTATTTCATTTTTACTATATTTTATATTTAAAAATTATTATATTTTTTCAATTTTATATTATAAATTTAACGTTAAAGTTATTTTAATTAAACAAAATTTTATAAGGTGACAATGACAACGATAAATTCAATAGAGCAAATTGATAAAATAATGAAATTTGCTGGGAATTCCAACAAAGAGTGAGTAAAACTTATTTTTGCATGATTAAAATAATGTTATTATATTTTGAGGTATGCTACTGTAGTAAAGTTAATAAATAAAGAAAGACTAATAAGATTAATATATTGTATTTTCAATTTATATACATTTTTTTAAATGTATTATTTTGTATTTCATAAGCAACACTTTTTAACGTGCACTTTGAAGTTAAGTGCTGAAATAGCACAAAAGAAAGAAGATGAGCAGAATATTCTTGGTTCGTATTGTGTCATTTGATTAGTTTTATTTATTTTTCGTTAATATAATACAAGATACTCAAGTAGAATGGTAACATGTGATTTTTTCAGAATTTAATTTGTTAGTAAGTGATTTTGTCAGTGATAATACTTATTTTCGGCCGGTCACTTAAATATTAATTATTTGTTTTTGTCCCTTACTATTTGCTACTGTTATCTCCTGTATATTAATCATTTTGAGATATTTCTATGTTAGCCTCGATATTACGGGATCTGGACTAGTGAGCAGATGACAACTCAGCTGATGGGACAAATCGGCTGATGGATAACTCAGCCGTACAATAAAATTTTTTACAAAATAAAGCCTAGGCTGAAGCATAAGCCTAGGCCCAAGCAAACCAAAGCCTAGTCCTAGTAAAACTTAGGCGTAAGCCTAATCAATTATACGAGTTGCATTGTTTGGAGTTGTCTGTGTACAAGTTGTCATGACACCCGAAAGAAAAACTGTTAAATTAAAAAAAAATTATTCGTATAAAAGAATTTATTTAATGAGAAAGTTGTTTGTTGATTTATTTTTTCATTGAATTAATTATATAGTTGTATTGATATAAAATAAAAATTGCGTCTATGACGAAGAAATATTACTAAATTATTTCATTATTGGCCATATCGAAATATTTAAATTTACACACCTTTATTTTTTGAAAATATATTTTAAATTATTTATATGTTTTTGATGAATTCAATTTCCTTTAGAAAATTCCCCCTATGATATTTTTTTTATTGTTTTGGTTTGTGAAAGATCATATTTACCGATAACAATAAATACTTTTTCATTTTTTTCTCGTTTAATTGTTCTTTTATTTAAAGTGTTTTATTTCATAGATATCCCTTTAAAAAAGTTTTTATGCAAAACATTTTAAATTTAATTTTATGATTATTTTTATTCATATCTTAATTTAAGTAACCATGTTGCTGGCATCAAGACTTTTTGACTTTTATTTTGTCGTAAGAATAAAAGAATAAACCTTCATAAACTTTACTGCTTTAGTTAGTTTTGGGTAATTTATCTTCATGACATTTGTTTAAAAATATAATTAACAAAAGAATTATTTTTGCATTGTAAATTAATTCTCGACTTCTTTGAGTCAATTTCTAAGCGGTGCTCATGCGTTTAGATTAAAGTACAACAAATTTATTTTTCCTCATATAAACCAATTAATTTTTTATTGTTTTCATTTTTCATTTTCTATATTTTATTTTTATTTGTTTTTCTTTCTTTTTTTTTAGAATTTAAAATTCCATTTAAATTTCCATTTTTGTTTAGTATATTTATAGTATATTCTTTTTAAAACCAAGAAAGATTTTTAATTTGCATTTTTTAATTTTTATTGCACAATAAAATACTTTTTTAAATAAATGAATAAACTTAAAACAATTATTTTTTTTATTATTTTTCATTTTCTATATTTGTTTTTTTTTTTCTTTTTGAATCATTTTGTTTTCTGATGATTAAAAACTCGCATAAAATGTGACTGCATTTGATGCGTTTAAAGTTAATTAAAGATTTTAAATTTACATTTTTGTTTAGTATATTCTTCTAAAACCAAAAAAAAATTTTAAATTTCCATTTTTAATCTCTTTTTACTATATTTATCGAAAATTTTTTTTTGAAAAAAAAAAAATTTTTTTTTGTTAGTAAATCAGCACTTTTATCATTTTGCGTGACATTTGGCATTAAAAGATGGATCTTCTTCATACATGATATTTTTAAATTATTTTAATCAAGTAGCATATCATATTAATAATTAGGGCCTTTTTTAATTTTATATTAAAAATTCTTGCAGGTAGGAGACAAAATTTATTGTTGTCACCAGTGTATTTTGTTATTATATAACTTATATATAAACAGATTTCATCGCCAAATTTTCTTGAAATTTTTTTGCCTTCGTTTTGAATTTTTGGCTTTTATTATTAATCCTATGTTATGTTTGTATATTTTTTGAAAATTTCTAGATTTCTTTAGTTATTATTGTTTTAATTAAATAATTTATTGATTTTTAGAAGGTATTTAAATAAATACTTATGTTTCTTACATTGAAATTGTATTGAATAAAAAACAACAATAAATATTCACTATTATTTATAATTTTAAAATAACTTTTACTATTTTTGCAACTGAATATATTTTTAATTCTTCAAATACACTTATATTCATAACCTAAAATTTTGATTATATTGTTAAAAATTAAACACTCCTCCTGGTGCTGTTTTGCTTTTGATTAGTTAGTGATAATAAGTAAAATTGGAATTAATTTTAAATCTGCATTTAGCCTGGTTTTATCTTTAATAAATTTTTCTTTCTAACCAATCTAAATGAAAAATTAAAATTTTTTGATGGAGAACAATTTATTAAATCATTTATTTTACATCGTAGAATAGGCAATGTTAAATTCTTTTTACAACTTAAAATTTTGGAATTGATCTTTTTTTATTATTTAAAAATAGCTTATAATAATTTTGAATAGATTTTCTAAACCATTATTTAATGAATTTAATTTATTTTACAAGCGCGCAATTCCCTAATAGTGTCGTGTCGTGAATCCGTTTTATTTTTTCGTTTAGTCAAAAAAAGTTAAGGTAACTATTTTATTATTTCCTTGTTTTTTTAAAATAATCATTAGTTTTTTATTTGTCAATTTTATTATTAATTATGTTTATGAGCTGCCATATATAAATAAATAATAATGATTGTACTTTATTTTTATAATATTTTTGAGTAATTCATCACATTTATTTTTTTCAACTTATAAGTCTCTTATTTTGCTTATTGTCCCGTAAGTGGACCATCTGGCATCATGAGGATTAAAAGGTTGTACAAAAAAATAAAATATCAAAATGAAAATTTCTTATAACTTTGCTCAAAAAGCAAAACATGATAAACATTGTTCATCGATAAACATTCGTTATTGGCATGTTAAATTTTAAATTTTTATTGATTTCTTCTGGCAATAACTTTTTTGAAATGTATTAATGTTTAAAAAACTGCATCCTAGAAAAGAAATTAAATGTTTTCAAACTTAAAAAAATATTTAATTAGATAACTTTTGAGCAATGTTAAAAGCAATTTTATTTTGATTTTTTATTCTTTTTGATGGCGTTTTATTAATGACCCAAGCACAAATGGAAGGAAATGGGGAATGATTGTCTCCTCCAACTGGTCGTCCGTCCTTCGTTTATCGACATTTATTGGCATCATTTGCTGGGAAAGGCACAAAAAATGAACGAAAAAGAAAAGCGTAAGAGTAAAGGGAGAGAAGAAAAGAAATAAAAGAGAAGAAATGCCGGAGATTTTAAGAGAGTGGGAAGAGAGCGAAAGGAAAATGAAAAGAGGATGAAAAGGCAAATATTGAGGAAAAAGGGAAAAGAAGAAAATGGGGAGGAATGCGTGTTACGGATGTGCTGGGACGTTAGTCAAAAACTAGAGAGCGGACCGGGCCCGGTACCGGTTTTTACCGGGCCCGGCAAACCGGTCCGGCGTATTAAACGTAATTGTTGATTTTTTGCGGCTTTTTCACAAAAAATGTTTGAGAATTTAGATTTTTACTAAACCGGAAACCGGTTCCGGGCACGGCAATTTGAAAATCCGGTTTGACCGGTTTTTGAGAAGCCGGGCCCGGAAACCGGTTGCTTCTGAAAATATCAGACCGGTCCGGTCCGGCATTTTTGAGAATTCCGTCTCTATCAAAAACCATCAAAATGGGTGTTATTCAAAAAACCAAATGGAAAATTTCGTTATTTTTTTTAATTCAACCTTTTCGTTGTTAGATTTATTAATGAACATTGGAATTTACAATCTTACTTGATAATTCAATAAAAATTAATGCCTGTTCACCACGGTAAATTTTTTTGATTTATTTTATATAAAATTTGATTTTAAAAATAAAATATACTGCCGGGATGTCTCCATCACTGACTGATTATCCATTAATGAATTGTCCAGGAGCCTGTACGAGTGTCACGGTTTAAGCTCATCAAGAATTAAAAATTTTATTTAGAAAAACTAAAAATTTTATGGTAAAAAATTATAAGAGTAAAGAAGGCGATTAATATTTGAGATCAGACCGGTCGGTTTTTTTCGATTTCTGTTTCGGTTTTTACCGAAAAAACGATAGATAAATTTTTCAGTTTTCGGTTTCTGTTTTTTCAAAAATCGAAACGATCGACCGACTTTTATGAAAAATCGAAGAAAAAATCGAATGGTGAATTGTAGCGATAATAATATTTTAGTGTCTTTTTTGTTCTTTTGTCTTTTTGCGGAATTTTCTAAAAGTATTATTAGCAAACAAATGTCAGGTCTTTTTTCAGCCTTATCTTTTTTTGGAAAAGAAATTTTTTGAAATTTTACATGCTAATATAGAATACATAGGGCTATCGAATGCTCTTAAATTTATATGAAAAGAGTTATGCTCCAAAAACCAGGCTGGCGCCCAGTCGACCCCCACCGCTAGTCGTGTATATTTCCCACTTGAGTCTGACAATTTAAGAAATTTATGATTATTGATATATTTTTTGTTTTTGTTTTTCATTATTTTATATAAAATTTAATATTAAAAAATTGACAGGAACTGATATTCCAACTTTAAATTTTTAGCATTTTAATATTTTTCCATTTCTGAAAAACAAAAAAGGCATTGATAAAACCATTCGGTTTTATCAAATTTACCCTGACTTTCAAGCCGCTCTTCTTCTTGTTGCTATTGTTGGGCTGTTATAGTTGTGTATCCTTCATTATTCTGCATAAATGTACTACTTTGATTAAATTAATTTTATGATTTTTATTTTCTTAAATTTTATTTTTTGACTGATTATATATATTAAGTTTTAAGTTCAATTCTTGGTCCAGTGATTTTTATAATTAGAAAATGGAAGCAACTACATTTTAAAATTATTAAAAAATCTTTAAAAACAAGAGAAAAATTTTAAACATTTAAATATTAAAATTAAATCAAATAAATTTGTTATTATTTATTTTTGTTTCCACTCTTTAATAATTTAATATTTTTTTTAGTTGCACATTTTTCAGATAGCTTGATATAATCTTTTTTTCCTGATATTTAATTCTTAAAATAAAAAATTGCCTCTATGACGTAGCAATATTTTTAAAAATTTCATTTTTCATTATAAGAATATAAAATATTTGTTACATTTAAAAGGCAAATTGTGGAAATATATAAATAGTTTTTTAGCTATTTAAAAATAGCTCGTAATAATTTTGAAACAGATATTTTTCTTTATAAAATATCAGTATTGAGCGGAATTAATTTATAGTATCTGAATTAGAATTAATCGCACTTGCCCCCTGCCAGGGTCACCATTTGTCGAGACTCGGTTTTATATTTAAGTTATGTAATGGGTGAAAATTTTAACGTAATCTTTTCTTTTATTTTGTAATTTTTGATTTTGACAATTTTAAGCAGGAGAATTTTACCCTTGCTTTTTTTTTACATCTTTTGTCATCGCACGAATAATTTCAAAATGATGAATATATTTTTCATACGAGTCAAAAAACCACTTTATTAAATAAAATTATTTAAATAATTAATGCTAATAAAAAAATAAATGAATTTTATAATTTTAATTTATAATAGATTATTTTTCATTTATATATTTTCAAATTTGTTTCATTAGTTGATATATTATTATATTATTATTAAAAAATATAAAGCTTAGATATTCTTTTTTTCTGTATCACTGACTAGAGAAAGGCAACGCAACATTTTTCACTTAGCGAAAATTGTTTTAATAAATATCAACATTGACTTGATACTTAATTAAATCAACTAACATTACGCCATTAACGCAAATACCAACGTAATTTTTAAAATTGCGCCAATTTTAAAATTTCTGCAGACATAGCACCTGAATTTTTTGGAAAGTCTTTTATAAATTAAATATTTTATGTAGTTTTTTATATTAAAATCGTATAGTGACGTGAAATTTCATTAAATTGTTTTTCTTTTTTATATTAATTTATTTCTTTTGTTTTAAATCTACAAAATATAAATAGTTGTTAATTCTTAACAAATCTCCTTTAAATTTATTGTTTATTTTCATTTTGTATAAATTTATTTTATTTCTTACTTTTAAAACTTAGAAAAACAAATACTTGTTACTTCTTACTTTAAATATTTTAGCTTTTAATAAAAGTAAATAAACTTTTTAATTCTTGAACAATTTTCTAAGCCCTGCATATCCCAGCTCGTTTCGTATTAGATAACATAAATAATTCTTTCTTTATAAGGATTTAAAGGTTTTAGATTTATTCAAAGTTATATAATCCAGAATTTTCTTTTAATTTTTCTCAAATAAATTCTTTATGCCACACGGTATGGCTTTAATCACGTATCAAACAGTTGGTAAATCAATATCTAAAGAATTATTGAAATTATTTTCATTAATTTTTTAGCCGTTCACTGTCAGTTTTTATTTATTTATTTTTTATTAATTAATAATTTAGATTAGAATTTACATTACTTTGTTTTGTTGTTTTGGGTAATTTTCTCTTCATGATATATTGTTTAAAAATTATAATTTTCAAAAGAATTATTTCTGCAATCATTGAGTAATCTATAAAACTTGCTCATATGTTTAAATTTAATGC
Organism: Heterodera schachtii; assembly: GCA_023374025.1. Classification (NCBI taxonomy): domain Eukaryota; kingdom Metazoa; phylum Nematoda; class Chromadorea; order Rhabditida; family Heteroderidae; genus Heterodera; species Heterodera schachtii. The sequence continues at coordinate 46,295 of SIJG01000188.1, forward strand.
AATAATAAGATTAAATAACAAAGATGTTGGCCTTTTTCGGTAAGTCAATTTCGTCAGCGCAATTACACTTACGTTACAGTCCAATTATTTGCTGCAATTTATTTATTTTTAAATTATTCGGTTCTGTAGAAAACACTTCTAAGCAAAAACCCGAAATAATTTTTTGGGTAATTTCCTCCTCATGAATCATGCATGATATATTGTTTAAAAAATTATAATTTTCAAAAAGTGATTAATTTCTTTAGTAATTTTAAATTGATTTCAAAATTTTATGTATTTTATTTTCATATTATATTTCTTTTTTTGTTTTATTTAATCAACTATATCTCTTTTTTATGTTTTGTTTTAAATTAAAGTCTTGATAATGTAATTCATAGTCGATATGCACTTTTAAAGTTATTCTTGAAATGGGATTAATTTGATGTATTATAATTAGAATTAGTTTATTTTAGAGCGCGTTGACTTTTATTATTAGTGCACTCAAATATTGTTCACATTCTACATACTAATAGCATAAAATTAAATGGTGTTACGACAAATGCGGACGACAATTGCTGAAAAAAAATTAACCGGAAGATGGGCCTCGTCAGTACGGTCCCTTCCGAATTACAAATTCAAAAACCTAAGTGTGTTTCGGCCCTTCCGTAGACACACCAAATAAAAAAGCTCACAGCAATAAAAAAATAACTAACAAATTGAAAGCATAAATAAGGAGCAAAAAAGCAAAGCATAAGTTGAGAAAGCTAAACTATGTTTATTTTATTGGATTGCTGAAGGCCCAAAAACCGCTTCTACGAATGCAAATTATTGATCCAAAAGTGAAGAAAGAATTGCAACAGATATGTAAATTAAAAGAATATGAAGTTGATAACAAATGGGGGATAAATCTTCGACCAAGAGCAAAAATATAGAGAAAATGATGCACCAATTAAACGAATGGTAACGGTATTCGATGAGATTGGAGAACTGACCGATAAATTCTAAATAATTTGGAAGTAGTTGAAATTTTTTTAAAAAAAGACTCGATCGCTTGCTAAACAGTATTTAGACCATCTTAGAGCTTTAAATTTATTGCTGTGAGCTTTCTTATTTGGTGTGTCTACGGAAGGGCCGAAACAGAAAGTTTTCCATTTCAAGAAAATGCAACACTTATGTTAGTTTTTACTTTTTCATTTTATTAATTCATAATATTGATAAGAATATATGTTTTGATTGTTTTTGGGTAATTTTTAAATAGCAATAATTTTTATTTTAAATGTAGTGTTTAATTGTTTTTCATGATAGTAGCTAATGAAGCAAATTTTGACCAACTTTTAACATGTTGAACAGGCGGCCCACCCATTGAACATTGTTTAATGACTTTTTTTGCTTATTGCCGCATGTTTTTCTCTTTTTTTCTTTTATTATATTTACTAATTAAACAATTATTGTAATTGCAAACGTGAGAATGAAGGAAGCACTTAATAATTGAGCAAATTTACAAATTTGAATTGACATAAATTTTATTTAGCTTATTTATAATTTATTTTTCAAAGCCATGATAAGATAAATTGTGAATGATAAATGCAATTATTTTCATTAAATAGTTAAAAAGTATGTTTTTTATTTTAAAAGGTGATTTTATTTATAAAATTGTAAAATATCTTAAAAATCCGCTTTTAGTTTAATAAAATACTAATTTAACGAGTCAAATAATTTAATAATTAAAAAAATTTTCGATTAAATTTTTCATTTCTATGTTATCACATTAAAACAAATACTTTAGGTACGGTCACATTACACATATTTTTGTTAGACAGGGTAGTTATGGCACATTTCTTCCAAAATCAATTCCCTGTTTATGTATTTAAGAGTTGGCGGGATCCACAAAGTAAATTTGATGATTTATCCACTCTTGGTTGTATTGATGCTGTATGTTATTGATCCTCCGTATGCCGCCCACTTCTTGAATTTTTAATGCAGATAATAATTTTTTAAACACAATTACTTCTGATAATTTATTATTTTTTATTTCCTATATTTTTAATTTAAATTAACAGAAATTGGTAATTTTTAAAAGCATTAATGATGACTAAATTAACCAATTTTGATTCGTATATTTTTTTGTAGGCGTCAACGATAATTTTTTTATTTTAAAAATTCTTTCATTTTTATATTTTCTTTATTATTTTTTAATTTTTATAAAAATGATTAAATTTTTTAATTTTCTATTTTTTCATTGTAGCAATTTAAATTGAATAAATTTCATTTTTCTATTTTTTATTATTTTTCAATTTAAAAAGATGAATGTGATATTGTTTTTGATTGAATTGCTTAAAATAAAATATTTATTTTATTTTTTCTTTTGCATCCTGTTCGATAATATTATTATATTAATAGACATACGAAAAATTCGATGATACAATGTTCATATATCTTTTTCTTCTCATTTTTTTTTAAATCAACAGAAATTTATGCTTTTTTAAATTTATCATATTCTATGTCAGAGGCAATTTTGTTTATTTTTTATTTTTTGAGGTTATTTTAAAGTAAATAAATGCTTATTGATATCGTTTATTTTTACTATTGCAAATATATTTTATAATGTATATTTATGCTTTTTCTTATTCATATAAATTCTGTCTTTTATTTATATTTAAATATTTACGATATATGTTATACGTTTTTCGGAAAATACTCTCTAATGGGCCTGATTTTATTACTTGATTTATTGACATAGATTGCAGGGTGCCAAATAAATCTCGTTGCTATCATGTGATTTATTTTTATTAAATAAATTCTTAGCTATTCCACTAATTAGTGAAATTATCAAACATAAACAAATTTTTGAATTTAATATTCTTAAGCAATTTCTTTTATTTTTCAGTTTGGAAAATAAACAAATTTTATATTTTCTGTAAATATTCGTAATCCAAAATAAAAATAATTTATTGCACATTGTTTAATCATATATTTATTAAAATGTTTAAATATTGAGTGATTTTTTTTATAATCTCATCCAAGTAAAGAAGCAATTCCTTAACTAAATTGTTGGATCTTGTTTCGGTAAGTTAATTATGTCTGCACAATAACACGCTTACGGCCCATTTATTTGCTGCATAAAAAGAATTTCAGCAATATGTATTATTTGTACCTTAATTAAAAGACTAATACATAAACTGATAATTTTATGCTTTTATTTTCTATTCTTTTAATTAATTTTTCAGTTTTTATTTCTTTTTTTGTCTTACTTAAATTTTATCAAACATCAAAATATTGGTGTTCTTTTTAATTTAAAGTCTTAATAGAAGCAGTCATGGTCCAGAAGACTTATCCTGTCAATTTTATTATTAACTAACTTTTCAACTATTATATTGATAAATTCCAATGGTTTCATTATATTTTATAATTATATTATTTCAATCATTTATTTACAATTTTTACTTCAACTATTTGTCTTGCGGGAATATCTCTCTCAGTCTGTTAACTTGGCGTCGAACAGCACTGGATTCAAAGTAATTAAATTATCTAATATGTTTTTTGAAAAAAATAATTTGACAATTTAAAAATAAAATCCGCCAATAAAAAAATTAGGTGTTTCAATGAAATTAATAAGAATTTTTTTTCGTATTTTAAATTTTTACGAGTGATTTTTTCGACTTTTCTAAATTTATATTAGACATTTTAAACATGTTTGCTGAAAACTATTCAATTTTCAATTGTTCATTATTTGCTTTTGCTTTTTCATTTTTACTATTTTATATTTTGATAAGAATATACATGTTGATTGTTTTTAGGTAATTTTCTCCTCATGGTATATTTAAAAAATATATAATTTTAGAATTAATTCTAAAGTGTTAATTGATTGTCGATCCTAATTGATAAGACACTATAGTCTATTCGTGTCACATGTTTAAATTCGAATGAAATAAATTTTAAATGTAATATTTTGTTTAAAAAATTATGGTTATTTGCTTTTATGTTTTTGGATCATTATCACTTTTTGGTTTATTTATTAAATATTTGTTTTTAATGCTTTAATTTTGCTTCTGCATGGTTAAACGAAATTTCATTTTTTTCAATAATAAAATTGTCAATAATATTTTTCTAATTGCCGTATACTTACTTTTAAATTTTCTTAACATTTGCCAATTTTGATACGAAAATCCGCCAATAGCTTATGTCAAATTTTACATTCTTGTTACCTTTCGGTAGCCAAGCTTTTTCTCTATTAGCTTGCAAAATTTTAAACAAAATTATCAAATTTAATATAAGTTCTAGCAGAAATTGAACTTATTTTCATACGAATTTTTCTAATGTTAACAATTTTTTAATTTTGCAAGCTTTATTGAGCTAACAGAACTAAATTTCTCAAGTATTCAAAAATTTGCATTTTTTGAATATCTCTTAAATTAATGTAAAATCTGCAAAACTTCCCCACCGGCCTCCCAAGAGCCTTATTCTCTTAATGACGCGCCCTAAAAAGTGCTTTGTTAACAAACAAAAAGGTCGTTGCATTGCTTAGCCTATTCCTAAGCTAAAATAGAAGATTACCATTTTTTAAATTTTATAGTAAAGTTGCACAAATTTTGAAAAAGTTCTTGCCCAATTCAAAATTGCGGGCTTTACTTTCTAATAAGTTCAATTTTCATTTACCACATTATTTGGAGTTTCAATGACTATTACAGCGATATATAATAATGTAAGGCCTCTTTTTTGGTTATTTTGTAATTTTATTTGTTGAAAATATAATATTATTTTTTTATATAGTTGTTTTATATAATTTATTAACATTCATTGATTTTTATTACATAAATAAATATTTTTTTGTCTTATCAATAATTCCTGATTAATAAAAGCATTAAATATTAATATGCCTATATTATCAGTCGCATAAAATATTTAACTCATGCTTGCTCGATGAAAGCATTGGGAAGATCATCTGAAAATTTATATTTTTATAATAAATTGTTTAAATTGTGTTTTTAAATTAACCCATAAAAAATTACTCGTCGAAAGGGTTATCTCAAATTATCCGCGTCACAATTTCTAATTTTTCTATTTTTGATGTGTTAAATTTTGTTATTATTAAAACAATTAAAATTTGTCTGGGGGAATGTTTTACCCAGCTTTTGAATTATGAATTAACTGTCTCCTGATCGTGCATATTTCCCAACTTGAGTCTGACAGTTACCATAATTATTGATATATTTAATATTGCTTTTTTTATAAAGATTTTATTTTAATTTAAAAAAAATAAGTAACCTTGGCATCCACTAACAATTTTAAAAGCACACCACGTTATAATCTTCTTTTGCTTTTATGCGATTTATTTGTTTGTTTTTGCTTATTTAATTTTTATTTTTTGGATCATTATTACTTTTTAGTATTATTTTATGAACATATTTGCAAAGGATGAATTCTTCATATATATTTTTTCACTTATATGATAATAAAAAACATCGTATTGGTTTAAATTATCAAATATAATTAAAAAAACTAATATAAATTTTTGATTTATTTTTTTGGCAACGTTCTTATTTTTATCATCGAGAATGCAATGCTGGATATTGATGCTCTTTAAAGCTATTTATGGATTTATTTATTATTTAATGAACAAATACGTGAATGATCACTGCTCGGATTCTTCGATTTGTAATTTTTCTTTATCTTTTTATTCCATTCAATTTTGCCTACTTTTGAGTCTTTAATTTTATTGGTTAATAAATGCACAAAACTACAAAACTCACTTAAATTATTTAATAAAATAATCAATTCTTTTTTAGCTTCTTCCGACCACTTGAATTTTTTATACAAGCTTTGTCTTCTATTTTATAGTTATTTCTGAGCCTGAATCGCTTTTCTTTATAAATTTTTTATAATTTTATAGTTTTTAGAAGCGTTTTATTTTACTTGCTGAAAAGTTTTTATATATATATAACTGAGTTATTCAAATTACTACATTTTTTCTCATTTTAATAAAATTAACGAGGAATTAAATTTATTATAAGTTAAAATTGTTTAAGTAATTTTAATATTCGCTTGATTCATCCAAAGTCTTGTGACCTGTCGTATAAATAAATTCTTGTGTTATTAATTGCTTTTCTATTATGTTTTGAGAAAATTTATGGTATTTTTAAAAATTGTTTGCCAAAGCACCAGAGACATTTTTTTGATAAGGAAATTGGACTTTTTGATCGACATAATTTTTTTAAATTTTCATGATTTGGTTTTTAAATTATATTCTAATTCTCATTTTTATTTTTTACATTTTATTATTATTTTTTAATTTATTAAGCAACGTATCAGATGAAGTAATACCCTCCTGTATGAACCCGGACATATATTTAAATTGGTGCCTCCTCAACACCTGCTTTTAAAGATAAAATTTATCAAATGCATTATATTATTCTTTAATAAATTTTTAAGTCACTTTAATTGGTGTTATTCAATTTTTGTTTGGGAGACCAACGCACATTAAACAATTTTCAACTACATATATGATTCTGTAAATATAAGCGATGTGTTAATTAATTAAAATGCTTAATTTTGGATAAAACAATTGTATGCTTAAAATTACCCATGTTTTATTATTTATTTATTGTAAAACAAAAAAGAAATGGCAATTAAGATAATATTATTTGCCTAAAAATCATTAAAAAATTTTGTTTGGTTTTAGTTGATATTTATTATTTAGTTATAATTCTATTACTATTTTATTTTTACATTATTTTTTTTTTCAAAATAAGTTTCTATTAAATTGTAAACCGGTAAACATTATTTGTCTCATTGCCACTTGTACTTTAAACAATATTTTTATATGTCTTTTTAATTGATGTTCTCTCAGCAGTTGCTTTTGTAGATAAAAACTTTATCAAATACATTATACTATTGAAAAATAAAACAATTTATTTTGTTGGTTTTATATTTTTCTTTAAACTTTTTAAATGCTATAGATAAAATAATAAAATATTTTTATTATAATTATAATTATATTAAATGAGCAAAAATTAGTTACGTTTTGAAGTTTTCGTAAGTCATAATTTTTTCTTATTCAGTTATAATTAAGGTTTTCAATTATTTTTATGGAAATATTAATTTCAAATCGTAACGCAGCTCTTCAGCCGTGATTTCTTCTCTTTGGACCATATGCATAATAATCTTGCATCCGGATCAGGGCTGGGCGAAGCTCGGCTTAGCACTCGAAGCCGAAGCCGAAGGCGAAGCCCAATTTTTATTCGAAGCCGAAGTCCGAAGCTCGAAGCCCAAAAAACCCGAAGTTTTCGAAGTTTTCGAAGCCGAAGCCGAAGTTTTTTTTAATTTTTTTTTAAATTCCAAAAATTTTAATCACAAAATTTCGGTTAGATATCAAATTTAATCAATTGACAGAACTGCTAGAGACCAACCAACCCGATAAAAAAATATAATGAACTTTTTGATCAATATATTTTAAATTTTTTGAGTATTCACGGTTTTTGACTCAATTTAAAAATGAAATGGAACTTTTGGGTGCCGGCGGTGCCGATAGGCGCCGCCGAGGAAATTTTTGAAATTTAAGAGCATTAGTTAATATAATTATCACTAAAAAATGATCTAATTTGCGACTTTGAACTACTTTAAAAAAAAAAACTAATTTTTTTGAGTGCCGGCGGTGCCGAAAGGCGCCGCCGGGGAAAATTTTGAAATTTTTAGTGCGCTTTGTTAATAGATTAAGTATAAAAATGAAAACATTTTTCGATTTTAATTAAAATTGTATTGAATTTCCGTCGAAAAAAACTAATTTTGAAAAATTAGAAGAAATATACATACTTGGAGGGGATCTGATCCTAAGAAAAAGGAATGAATAGAACCAAGAGCACTACCTCTTGACCACACATGTGAATTAAAGGAAAAATTAATAAAAAATATAAGTAATAAATCAATTTACCAAAAGAAAACCAATCATTAGGGGTGCATTTTTCCCGAAACTTCGGGTAAAATAGCCAAAGCCGAAGCACGAAGTTCGAAGCTCAAAAAACCCGAAGTTTTCGAAGCCGAAGCCGAAGTTTCGCCCAGCCCTGATCCGGATCACCACATTTGTAAATACTTTTGATCATTGTTTTTAATTAAGTTTATAGTTTTTCTTTGAATAATTTGTTTACTTTTGGGCTAAATATATCTTTTAATACATTTAATATTTAATGCATTATTTTTTATATTTTAGCTCTTGATTAAAATTAATAAGATTCATTTGTTCATGTCAAAAGGAGATGGGATTTTATAGAGCACGAATAATCATATTTGTATTTTTTAAAAATATTTTGATTAGGCATTAAAAAATTCATTTTATTTTCATTTAAATTCTTTGACTTTTTGGCACTCCTTCGGCCATGCAGAACTGAATATTGAGTTTTAAATATATTTTTTAATTTGATTATTTATAAAAAAAATTCATTTTTAATTAAATTGTCTATTATTATTTATTATTTGGGCAAATGATAACTGGATTAAAAGAAAGTTTTCATATTATATTTTAATAATAAAAATTATATATTTCCAGTTTTTTGAATTTACATTATTTTAGGATTTAAAATACTTTAAATTAAATTTGCTATTTATGTTAAAAATTGCTATATTCAAAATATTATAATTTTAATATCTTATTTTTTTCATCAATATATGAAGGTAAGGTTTAACCCTTTGGGTGATCCGGAGACCCACCAATTAATTTAGCACTTTATTTCATTAAAAATTGAGTTTATATTAAAAGATAAATATTATGCCAACATTATATTGATCATCGGCCTGTTGTTTATTTGTCTTTTTAATTGGTGCTCCCTCAGCAATTACTTTTGTAGATGAAATTTATCATATATATTATATGATTCTGATACATATTTTGTTTAATTTTTTAATATAATTTATTAAGTCCTATTTAATTCTTGCTGGGTGAGCAACGCATCACTGTTGAAAATTTTTTTTTTGCTATTTGATGCTTTAAATGTAAAGTGTATGTGTTATTTAATTATATTATATATATATATATATTATATATATATATATATATATTTGATTGAAATAGACTTATGCCGTATTAAAAATTTTCCATGATTTATTTTATTTTTTTCTAAAATATAGCAGAAAATGCTATTCAAAAAAGTATTTTTGTTTTTGATTTGCCAAAAAAAACCATATAAATTTGTGTCTTTGGCCTTAATAAGAGTAATTTTATATTTATTAATAATATTATTATTATTACTTATTAAGAGTGTTTTATTTTTATTTATATTCCACTTTTATTTTAATTTATATTTTGTCTACATTTTCTTATTGTAAATATAGAATTAATGTTTTATCTAAATTAGTTTTGAAAAAATGCTTTATTTGTTACAAAGAAAGGCACATTCTTAGCCTTTAGTCAATTGAAAGTTTTTACATTATTTTATGTAATTTTTTTAATTAAAATAATATCTTAACATCAATCTGCTTAAATATTTTCCATTTTATTTAGTATAAATTAATTCATTTTTAAAATATAATTTTATTAATTTGTTGCTTTTACATTAAATGAGTAAATAAATATTTTTTTTGTTATTAAAAATATTTTCATCCTAATAAGTTTCACATATCTTTTGAAAGAATGCTTTTTATTGGCAAATATTTATTTGAATTTTCTGTATATTATTTATTCATATTTTAATTTAGAATAACTAATTGACTGCCCTGTCGTCGGAAGTCTCTGGATCCGGGTGGCTTGGCTTCACTCTTTTTTTTTTGTATAAATGTTCTTTGCCGAATATTTGAAAATGATAATAAGCTTTTAACAATATTATTTTTGTTTTTAATTGTTTATAATCTTTTTGGTAATACTTCACAAAATCTTCCTGATCTGAATTTGCGTCACCCTTTTTTCTTCACTCATCACCTTTTGCTTAATTCCAAAAATATTTAAATTATTTTTTTTATTTGTAACAATGAGAATAATTTTGAAGCTCATATAATTTTTGGAAAAAGTGAATTATTTTGGCATTTTATTCTTGCTTATTGGCGCCCTACTTTACCTAATATAATTATCAATCATTTAGTAATATCGTTCTTTTATTTTTAATAGGGAATTTAGTTACCGAGATGATTTAATACATTAAAAAACTTATAATTTACAAAATATTTCGAAAAAAATTTTATTCTTCATTTCGAGATTTTATTTAATAGAGATATCTTATGGAAAATGGATTGTTTATTGGCAATTTTAATTAGAATTTTATGCTTATTATTTATTCATGTTTAATTTAGAATAACTATATTGCCGTCATCAGAACTTTTATTTTGTCAAATAATAAATTTTGGAACTTTCATATAGATTATATTGCATTTCATTTTTAAATTTCCGTTTATTGCCTCTTTCGGCATAATCTTTTTTAAGCAAGGAGAAAGTTTCTCAAGGATCAAAAATTCTCACTTCTTCTTCAATAAATATTAAAATTGTCAAGCTTTATACTCCATAATTAGCTGCAAACAAATTTTTAGCTATTTAAATCTTAAATTTAATCGAAATGTAAATCCTCTTAAAATAATTAACTAATCATTTTGAGATTAAAATTAAATCTAATATTTGTCCATGTGGAGGAGGAGATACAGATGAAGGTATTCAAAAATAATAAAAATAAATAACTGATATATTTTTAAAAAATAATTTGATGTCAGCAGTTTAGTATATTTTATGCAAGAAATGGTAAATTGTGTCACATATTAAAAAATTGAAACAATTTTGAATAATTAAGTTAATATTCAAAAATATATATTAATATTTGAAGAAATGTATTGCAAAGCGATTTATTTTAGTTAAAATTAATTAACTATATAATATTAACCCTATGTTTATATTTTTCTCATTTCATTTTAGTAACGCCATTATACTTGGCAATCTTTCACGTGATGTTCAAATTTAAAACATCGTACAATGTATAATAATATAGTAATTTTAGGTGCTCTTTTAATTCAAGAAGTCCCATTTAATTAAAATAATGCATTATTATTCACGATATATTTAATTTATAGATATTAGCTTTTGTTTTTTAATATATTTTTTAATTTTATGAAGTTAAATTTCGCACTGAGGTTTCTGTTCTCTTTAAAAAACATTGGATACATAATCTTGAATATATGAATCATATGTATTTAAATTTTTTACTATTTTGCCATTTTTTGTTCTTTTTTCTATTTTTTTTATTTCTTTTAGAAATACTTTATTTTTCTAATGTTTTACATTAGGAATTCACGGAGACTATGCACCCACTCATGGCGTATTTAAAGTTATTTATATTTTAACAAAAAAATGGGTTTTTTGCATATTTTAAAGTTTAAAGTGTATGTTTAATTAAATTTATTACCGTTTTTTAGCTTAATTGTCTTTTTTAAATTTTTATCATTAATTATTCGAATGAAGTCGAATTTACATAAAAGGTGATTAGTAATTTTAAATTGTTAACAGATATATTTTCCATTTGAACTTCTGAAAAAATAACAACTATTATTTCCAATTTTAGGTTAAACAAACAAAAAAATTTTGTGATACAAGTGTTCTTGTAAATTATTTTTATCAAACAAACCAAAATTTAGTTTTTCCAGTAGTTAGCGATAATAATTAAATATTAACATTTCTTAATTATCAGACATAAATATCTTTTTATTATTTTGGGACTATGAGCAAATTATTCTTTTTATAAAATATTTTTTTTTGAGTACAAATAAGGAGCAATCTAAAAAAAATTTATAATTGAAATATCCTTACTTATTTGCATAAAAATGAACAAATTATTTTTAAATTTTTATTGTTAAACTATTAGGGATGCAGGATGGCTTTTCTTCAATTTTTAATTGATTTCTTAGTGTTATATTGTCACTTAACTCCTTTTTGTTTGCTTTAATTTTTGAATTGGGATTTAAATAAAATTAGTTAAGCTATTTTCAAAATTAAAAAAAATAATATTTAGTTTTCCTTTTTTATGTGTCCTTTAAATTAAGATTAACCTATTAATTTTATTAAGCTGATTTTATTTCTTGTTAGTTCATTATTAAATCTTTATGAAATGCACATCACGGGCGCAAAAAAAAAGAAAAAAAAATTATTTATTTATAAAAAAAAATTGTTTGAGCTTATATTTTTCAAATTCTCCTTCCAAATTCCTTCTTTCTCCAAAACAGGCTTTTTTGAATTTTTGAGATAAAATAAGTTTTATTATACCAGTAATTCTTTATTTAATTTAATAATACATTGTCCATGAAGATTATATTTTTTTATTTGATTTAAACTGATAATTCGATTTTTTTAAAAATAAGAATCAAAAAAAGGTATACCTAAATGTTTTTCCAAAATCCATATGAAATAAAAAATTTTATACTTGAATCAAAATTTGCGTTTTTCAAAATCTAAAACCTAAAATACCCTATCTCTTTAACCTTAAAATGTTGAATTTAACAAAAACTTTAATTAAAAAAAATTAACTTGTACATACAATTAAATTTCTTTATTTCTCACTTTTATTTTGATCAAACTGATAATAATTTTATTTATCATAATTTTAATTTTGTTCAAATAATTAAATAAATTAAATCTGCTGTCATTTATTTGAGATTTAAAAATCGTGAATGCCAGCATTCACAAACAAGTCAAAATTATTTTTCCAACAATTATTATTGTGCAATAAAATCCAAAGCCACCTTTCAGCATTCTTTTGGGGGAACCGCCCACTTTGGCGCGGCCACTTTGGCGCCGGTATTTTGGCGCGAAGTTTTTTTGGCGCGGGCCATTTTGGCGCCTTATATAAAATGGCTTTTTTGGCGCCAGTGTTAAAAAATCTCCAAAAATTTTCAAAAAAAATTTAATTTGTCTTTCTTTGTACATAATAATAAGCCATTTTCTTTCAAAGTACCATTCTAATGCAATTGCTAGCAATGGCGCAGAATTGTGGTACCTAATTTAACTTTTATATTTCTGTTCAAAATTACCATTAGGGTGGTTTTCGAGGGTATTGATCATAATCTGATCATAGATTTGACTAATTACGAACCCCGGACTAAAACTCGAACAAGTATACTGGATTTTGACTCGAAAATTCGAAACCCGACACGGTATTCGATGGTACACTTTACTTTATAAAATAAAACTTTTACTTTTTAGCAAAATTCCATTATATGGTAGTTCACAGCAGGAAAAAACTGATTTTTACAGGGTTAGTTCCAAATTTTGAAAAATTAAAAAAAAAAATTTTACGGCGCCAAAAAAGCCATTTTATGTAGGGCGCCAAAACGGGCGCGCCAAAATGGCCGCGCCAAAAAAGCTCGCGCCAAAAAAACCTCGCGCCAAAATACCCGCGCCAAAGTGACCGCGCCAAAATGGCCGCGCCAAAGTGACCCCGACCCTTCTTTTGGTGCCCCGAATGGGGACCGGTGGCTCTCCTTCGGTCATACCCATTCCAATAAATTCAATTGATTTTCTGCTGGTACGGCGAGTTAAGAGAGAATAATTGCCTTTTCTGCAATTGCTTCGTCATTTATCCATTCGCAC
>SIJG01000188.1:66109-112431 GCA_023374025.1 Heterodera schachtii
AACACTCCGTTTTTTGTGTTTATTTTTTAACAAATAAACTTATACCTTTATGCGCTTCTTTCCCGGGGCTTTGTGCTTTTGAGTCCTGCCGTGGTTCAAAAAATGACCAACAAAATGTTGCTTTTTGAGTCAATTTGAGAAGAAAAGAATATTTTTTTGTTGTCCGGCTATGTCGTAGGCGCCGCAATGGAAATACAGAAAATTTTAGTTCAAATTTAATAGATTTTGTAAATGATCAGAAGGGATCCCGTTCTTCAAACCCTTCTTTAAATTTTGCTGCATTTTGCATGCAATAAATCGCATTGATAAAAAATCGCATATATATTTTTTAAAATTGAGCCAAAATAAGTTTTTGATAGCAAAATTTAATTTTATTTAAAAAACATTGCTGATTTTTTTGATGTTGAGTTAATTCCAAAATGTTAATTGTTGACCGCAAATGTTTTTTGTCCATTTTATTTTGATGGGTTGGAATAGCATATCTTGAGATTTCTCTTATTTTGAAGGAAAAATCTTTATGCACTTTTTAAAATACAAATATAATTCTTTTAATTAATTTATACATTAAAAATTAATTCATTTATTATGTGCCTAATTATAAATTTAAAAAAAAAACCAAAAACTGATTATATGTGGATTTTTTCATCTCTGTATAAAAAAAGGCTTCAAAAAATAAGCAATAGAATTTTGGTATTATGACCATTAAATTCGAAATTGATTGAAATGAGTGTCAGTGATAAAATATAAGAAATATAAATTTGATCACAAAAATGCAATTGTATTTTATTAAAATTTAAAAGCTACGTGCATTCAAAAATAAAAGAAAAATTATGTACACCGTCCGGATTCGAACCCCAACCACTCAGAATCCACATATACGCAGGGATTCTGGATCCTCAACGATTTCTAAAGTGAAATCTAATTAGGTATTCGTGATCAGCGGCCCAAATAACCCCCAAAGACATATTTTTGGAAGGTTTTTGTGAAAAAAAAATTTTCCTCTCAAAAATCCTGGTCACCCCCCTTTGGTCCCGAGTCCAAAAATCACTTTTATTTTTATAACTTTTTTGAAAAATGTGATAAAAACATGAAATAAAATTTATAAAATAGAGCAAAAAATTGCGGATTTTTGTAGTATTTTACTTTTCCAGAATGACTTTTCAGAAACGAATTATAATTTTTTTTCTGAAAAATCGGAAATTTCCAGAATTTTTGGAATAACTTTTTATAATAAAGATAAAAAACCCAAAAAATTTAGCTTCATAAATAGATTATATTTGACGAATTAAATACTTAAACTAAACATGAAATCAGAAGGGATAAAGCAAACAGTTTTTATTTGGAAGTGGTGGTGCGATTGAATTTTCAAATAATGCCCTAAAATGAAATGATGTAAAATACAAATATAAAAGATAAAATAAACTTTAATTTTGTCGCAGCTCAGCGAGCAGCGACTGTCCGATTGTCGGACAGTTTCAACGAAATGAGCAAAAGAGGGGAAGCGGGCACAAAAAGTGGCAAAAAGGGGCAAAATGGAGTGAGAAACCGGCGGCAACACCCGTCTGCGCAAATGTCACCCGATGGAACGGCAAAAAGAGCCCGATTCAACGCAACGAGCGCATGTAAAGAACCGGCCGCAACAGCGATGCCCAACGAACAGAAGGAAGAAAAACCCCGAATGATCACCCCATTGCTTATTAATTAATTTGTTATTGTGTGTAGCCCCACTAATTTCGATCGTATTTAAGCCCCGTAAATTGTTCATTTCAGTGGCTCCGATCATACACCGAATAAAGAGCGAAAAACCCAGCAATTGGGTATTCGGTAGCCCCTCCCCCTCTCCTTCCTCTCCTACCCCCACCCCGAACCATGGACGACGAACTGTCCCGTTGCGGCTCGTGGGCCGAGCCGCATCAAGTGGCGACCCTTGGCACTCGACGGACCGTGCTTCGACAGCTTCGACAAGCGGCCGAACGGACATTGAGCACCGGAACATTTGGGATCAGTGAGTAAATTGGGGGAAGAGGGAAATTTGGAGAATTTGGCAGGGCAAAAAAGGAAAAACAGGGGACGGTAGGAATTGAACCCGGAAGGTGGCCCTTCGGATTTTCTGTAATCCGTAGCGCTTCCTTTGGTCCCAGATCGGAGTCCCGCGAATTTTTTGTAATTTGTGGCACTTCTCTTGCCCTCAGCGCAGCCCCACGGATTTTTTGTAATCCGAGGCGCTTCCCCGGTCCCATAGTTCGGCCTCACGAATTTTTTGTAATTCGTGTCGCTTGCCTTCCCCAGGTTTAGCCCCACGGATTTTTTGTAATCCGAGGCGCTTCCCCGGTCTCATAGTTCGGCCTCACGAATTTTTTGTAATTCGTGTCGCTTGCCTTCCCAGGGTTTGGCCCCTCGGATTTTTTGTAATCCGAGGCGTCTCCTTCTTTGCTCAGTTGGCCCCTCGGGTTTTTCGTAACCCGAGGCGTGTTCCTTTCTCCAGTGATCGACCCCTCGGGTTTTTTGTAACCCAAGGCGTCCCACAATTGTGAGCAGGTCGCCCCTAGGGTTTTCCGTGACCCAAGGTGCCTCCCGCTTACCCGGTCGGACCCCTCGAGTTTTCCGTAACTCGGAGCGTCCTTCTTCATACACTGTAAGACTATTAGTGGGTCTGAAGTCAAACTCACTTTGTCCACTGTTTGTCCAACTCACTGCTGTTTTGTGACCCCGAACCTCACACATTTGTTCAAAAGTCGGCAATTTTGGGAACAGAACCCAAAAGTGAGCAAAAATGTCGGGATATTTGCGAACAAAGATCGCAATAGAGCTAAAGGCTCTGGAAAAGGCAAAAACAGCAACAGAATTGTATGCTGAGCCGGACCAAACTCTGACCACATTGGAAAATGCGACTCTCCTGGAAAGCGCGGCAGAGAGAATAAAGTCAGAGGTGGCGACAGTGAATGCCAAAATCGAGCAAATTTGGACTACAGCAAGCAAATGGCATGACCTCATACAAAAAATGGACAAGGACGAACGAAAAAGTGAACAGACAGTGTATGATCAATTTCAAACAACGGAGAAACTGAACACAAAGATGGAAACAGCCAATACAAAGCTAACAGAGCTGAAGGACCTGGAGATGAAGGTGGAAGCAGGAGCAAAGCTGCAACGCTCCAAAGCAGACAGAGACGCGCGAGTCGAACAAAGAGAACATGCAAAAGCAATGTCGAAGTCGAATGCAGAAGCAGACAAAGGGAATAGCCGTGCGAGAGGCAATGAAAATTAAAAAATTTACTTATAATGAAAGAATTATTTATACTATCTACTGAAATATATTATTAATCATAAGCCAAACGGAAAGGACTACGCGTTCTTGTGTCAGAAATCTCTTGAAGAATTTTACTTTTTCTTTTATACCAAAATATTTCTAATAATTTAAATCCAACAATAGAATTTTGGCAAATTTTTGTACATATTTTCATATATTTTTTTTACATATATTGAGAAATTTTGAAATTTATATTGAAAAAATACTCACGAAAAATACCAAAAAAGAATTTTTTTTCCCAAAAATAACTATTTAAAAAAATTTTATTTACATATTTGGGGTTTTTTTGTACATATTTTGGGATTTTTCTTACATATTTATGTACATATTTGGACCACTTTTTGTACATATTTTTGGCAGCCCTAATCATAAGGAGGAAATTACCCAAAACAACAAAACAAATACAAAAGTTAAAACTTTAATTTTAAATAAAGAATTTATTTGAGAAAGATTAAAAGAAAATTCGGGATTATATAATTTTGAATAAATTTAAAAATTAAATCCTTATAAAGAAAGAATTATTTATGTTGTCTAATAAATATATTAGAGAAATTCATATAAAATGATGAGCCAAACGAAAAGAGCTGTGATATTCAGGGCTGAGAAATTGTTCAAGAATTAAAAAGTTTATTATGTACTTTAAATTAATTTTACAAATCGTGACTTATTTCAGTTTCATAAATAAAAATTCATGCCTAAAAAATTTATCAATGGTAAGCACAAAAATGCGTTTCTTTATTGAAATAAATCTAGAAGAAACAGCGTAAAATACTTAGAATAAATTTTAAAATTTTCGTATATTCAAAATTTCTACTATAAAAAACAACTGAATAGGAAGCACAAATAAAAAATGTTAAGGCCACCATCATTTAACTATGGGACGACGAGGATACATGGAATTTTATTTAATGCAATCATAACTTAACAAACAAATATAAATAAATATATTATCCGAAAAGTTAAATATCCAATATTAAACTGTGTAAACCTTTGTTTTTTTTTTTTAAATTTTTCGATAAGCTAAAAGATAATTTGTTTTTGGAATTAATAAATAATGTTTAAAAAATAAAATAAAAATATTAATATCATAGTATATTTATGGAAAATAATATTTAAGTCAACTTATCTGGCACGGATTCCGTTACATGCTTGAAGGGACTTGGTACGCTCAAGCTTTTACAGAGTTTTCTGCGAGTATGCCTATAAATGTGATATCACCGAGATGCTTGAAAGATGAACATTTTTTACAATATTAAAAAAATCTTTTATCTTTTTTAAATTAAAGGAAAAATTAAAATATTATATCTTACATGATTCTTGCGCGAATTTTAAGAAAAAAATATTAATTTCATATTAAAAATTAAATAAATCAACAAAAAAAATAAAATTCACAAAAAGCTTTTTTCACATGTACAAAATTCTTTTGACAGTAAGCCTGGCTATAAAATCGAAAAAATACCCTAAAGACTAATCTAAAATTTTAATGTATGTTATTTTAAATTGAAAAATTTAACTATATTTAAAAATAATAAAATATTATAGAAAGAAGCCAATTAAATTTTAATTTTAAGTAATAAAATGAGCATTATTTAAGGTGAGTTAATGAATATAAAAAGAATATTTGTTTTTATTACCAAATTATTACAAAGTTTTCAAAGAGCACATGTGTACTACTCATACTCTATTAAATCCAGACACTTTGCAGAGACCAATGAATTATAATTAATTCGAATAACTGTTAAAATTATAGAAAAAATAAAAAAACAATAAGAAAAATATTTAAATGCATTAAAAGTTATATTTAAATAAAAAGCAAAAAATATATTCAGAATAAAAAAATATATAAGCACAATTAATAAATTAATGATCAAAAGATTACAAATGATTATTCTATACATTTAAAAAATATAAAGCAATATATTAATTATCATTAAAATAAATTATTTCGGGTTTGTGCTTAGAAGTGTTTCTACAGAACCGAATAATTTAAAAATAAATAAATTGCAGCAAATAATGTACTGTAACGTAAGTGTAATTGCGCTGACGAAATTGACTTACCGAACAAGGGCCAACATCTTTGTTATTTAATCTTATTATTGCATTAAATTTAAACATATGAGCAAGTTTTATAGATACTCAATGACAAAAATAATTCTTTTGAAAATTATAATTTTAAACAATATATCATGAAGAGAAAATTACCCAAAACAACAAAACAAAGTAATGTAAATTCTAATCTAAATTATTAATTAGTAAAAAAAAAAAGAAGTAAAAACTGACAGTGAACGGCTAAAAAATTAATGAAGCTTTCTCAATTAAATTTAAAAATCATTTAAATAATTCTTTGGATATTGATTTACCAACTGTTTGATACGTGATGCTTACTGCTTTAGAAGATCTTAAAGCCATACCGTGTGGCACTCAATTACGATATCAATGAATTTTTGTTTTTGACTTTATTCCAAAAATAATTAAAACTTTATTATTTTTCTTAAATGATCTATTGCACTGATATCTGACAATCTGTCTTAATAAAATTCAACTTAATAAAAAAATGATATGTTACTACCTAAAATGAAATATAAAAATACAAAAGTACAAACTTTAATTTTAAATAAAGAATTTATTTGAGAAAAATTAAAAGAAAATTCTGGATTATATAACTTTGAATAAATCTAAAACCTTTAAATCCTTATAAAGAAAGAATTATTTATGTTATCTAATACGAAACGAGCTGGGATATTCAGGGCTTAGAAAATTGTTCAAGAATTAAAAAGTTTATTTACTTTTATTAAAAGCTAAAATATTTTAAGTAAGAAGTAGCAAGTATTTATTTTTCTAAGTTTTAAAAGCAAGAAATATAATAAATTTATACAAAATGAAAATGAACAATAAATTTAAAGGAGATTTGTTAAGAATTGACAACTATTTATATTTTGTAGATTTAAAACAAAAGAAATAAATTAATATAAAAAAGAAAAACAATTAAATGAAATTTCACGTCACTATACGATTTTAATATAAAAAACTACACAGAAAAAAAGAATATCTAAGCTTTATTTTTCAATAATAATATATAAGAATATAATAATATATCAACTAATGAAACAAATTTGAAAATATATCAATGAAAAATAATCGATTATAAATTAAAATTCATTTACTTTTTTTATTAGCATTAATTATTTAAATAATTTTATTTAATAAAGAGGTTTTTAGACTCGTATGAAAAATACATTCATCATTTTGAAATTATTCGTGCGATGACAAAAGATGTAAAAAAGCAAGGGTAAAATTCTCCTGCTTAAAATTGTCAAAATCAAAAATTACAAAATAAAAGAAAAGATTACGTTAAAATTTTAACCATTACGTAACTTAAATATAAAACCGAGTCTCGACAAATGGTGACCCTGGCAGGGGGCAAGTGCGATTAATTCTAATTCAGATACTATAAATTAATTCCGCTAAATATTGATATTTTATAAAGAAAAATATCTGTTTCAAAATTATTAAGAGCTATTTTTAAATAGCTAAAAAACTATTTATATTTTCCACAATTTACCTTTTAAATGTAACGAATATTTTATATTCTTATAATGAAAAATGAAATTTTTAAAAATATTGCTACGTGATAGAGACAATTTTTTATTTTAAGAATTAAATATCAGGAAAAAAAATTTTAATTTTTAACAATATAATCAAAATTTTAGGTTATGAATATAAATGTATTTGAAGAATTAAAAATATATACAGTTGCAAAAATAGTTTAAAAGTTATTTTAAAATTATAAATAATAGTAAAAAATTTTATTGTTGTTTTTTATTTAATTATGAATACCCGGCGTGCCGATAGGCACGCCATTCTTGAAATAAATGCCAAATGTCACGCAAAATGATAAAAGTGCTGATTTACTAACAAAAAAATTTAAAAAAAAAAAGATTTTCGAAAAAATATAGTAAAAATTCAAAAAGAAAAAAGAAAACAAATATAAAAAATGAAAAATAATAAAAAAATTAATTGTTTTAAGTTTATTCATTTATTTAAAAAAGTATTTTATTGTGCAATAAAAATTAAAAAATGGAAATTAAAAATCTTTCTTGGTTTTAAAAAGAATATACTAAAAATATACTAAACAAAAATGGAAATTTAAATGGAATTCTAAAAGAAAAAAAGAAAAACAAATAAAAATAAAATATAGAAAATGAAAAATAATAAAAAATTAATTGGTTTATATGAGGAAAAATAAATTTGTGCACTTTAATCTAAACGCGTGAGCACCGCTTAGTTTTGACTCAAAGAAGTCGAGAATTTACAATGCAAAAATAATTCTTTTGTTAATTATTTTTAAACAAATGTCATGAAGATAAATTACCTAAAACTAACTAAAGCAGTAAAGTTTATGAAGGTTTAATTCTTTTATTCTTACGACAAAATAAAAGTCAAAAAGTTCTGATGCCAGCAACATGGTTACTCTAAATTAAGATATGAATAAATAATAATCATAAGATTAAATTTAAAATGTTTTGCATAAAAACATATTTTTAAAGGTATATCTATGAAATAAAACACTTTAAATAAAATAACAATTAAACGAGAAAAAAGGGTGTGTAAATTTAAATATTTCGGTAAACCTGGCCAATAATGATATAATTTAGTAATATTTCTTCGTCATAGACGCAATTTTTATTTTATATCATCAATACAGCTATATAATCAATGAAAAAATAAAAATCAACAAACAACTTTCTCATTAAAAACAAATATTTTTGCTATTACACATTGTATTGTGATGAATAACCATAATAGTTGAAAAAGAAAAAACAATAAAATATATATATATTCTGATCTTAAATTTATTTATGCGCTGTTTGATTCTTTGCTTAAGGTCCAACACCAATAAGATTAATAAAAATAAAAACAAGATAATTTTTTATAGTTCAATACTGATCTGAGTTTATTTTATTTTTTGCCATCTAAAACTATCTAAAATTTTTGCAGTTTTTAAGCAATAATAAAAATAAATATTTAAAGTAAATTTAATTTTTAAATTTTCTACTCGTGTATCATGTATAAATTAACGAAGAACAAATAAAACTAATTAATTAAATTACATGAAGCGAACGAAGATTACCCCGTAATCCTGCATTTTATATGCAAGTTTATTTAGAGTAAAATCGAATTAAAATTGTATAATAAACTGTTGTAATTCAAATTAATATATAAGCATAAAAATTATATGATAAAACTTTTAAGTTATTATAAAAAGAAATTAAAACAAAGAAATAAACATTTAAAAATTTTATTGATTAGAAACTTAAGATGAAAATGCAAAGAAAAAATGACAAATAAAGTTTCATATTTAAATGAAATTCAAAAAGATGGGATAATATTAATTTCTAAAAGAATTTTGATTTTATTATGAAAGTCTAAATTTACTTTTTAAATGATAAACAGGATTGATTGTTATTTTATTACAAATGATAATTATTGTACTTTTAGGAAATTTCTATTGGCCTAAAATTAATTATTAAAACATAAATACATTAAATTTATATACTAACCAATAATTAAAAAATTAAAAAGCTTATTAGAAATAAATTAATACTGATTTTAATTATGAACGAATTTTTGACTCATGTGTGCATTTAGTGGTTCATTTTGCCTCATTTGCCACATTTTCATGTTCTTATCATTTTTTGTACAAGCTAATAATTTACTACTAGGTCGTTAAATAAAAAATGACACCCTGTTATTTTGAGTTAAAAGGTTTTTCGATTTTGCACGTATTCAAGTTGTTTGTAACGGGAAGCTATGTTAAAATAAAAGATGCGCCCAGCGATTGGGCGCATTAAAAAAAGTTGTGGCGCGATCAATTAAGTGAAGGACTAAGTTGAAGGGATGACACGATTTTACCCCCTGGTCTGGTCGGAGGTTTGTGCGCCGGACTTTTCGACAGCAAAGGACATTTCGACAGAAATATTTAAAAGTTGAGGAGGGGATTTTTCGACAGTGGACTTTTCGACAGTAAAAAGTAATTAAGTTTCAAATTTAGGGGTGTAAAATCTTAAAATTTTATCCAAAAACAACAAATTAAGTCAAATAATTATTGAGATACAAATTTATTTTAAATTCAAAAATTCTTTTCAAGAATGTAAACAAATAATGGAGATGTTTTTTTAAAACTTTTTCAATCTAGAAAATAAGTGCTAAAAATCGAAAAATTGCTTAACAACAACGAAAAAACATTTTTTCGTGTTGCTAAACAAACAATTCTTTGAATAAAAAATAAAATCTCCAAATAAGCAAAATAAATTTTTTTAAAGTGATTAGAAAAATAATTTTATAAATAAAATCTAATAAAGAAGAAAATAAACTAAAAAAAAATAAAATTCATTTTTTAGAAAAAATAATGATAATTAAATGTGTCATGAATGTGGGCATACAATATGCGAATTTTTGATCATGAGAAAAATAAAATTATTAAAAGAAAAGAAAAAATTGTGCTTAAGTACATTCACATATTCAAAAAATTATTTATTCTGCAATAAATTTTATTGAATTTGAATAAAATAAATTTTATTCAATTTACATATTATTACAATGAAAAAATTGTATTATAAAATAGTTTTAAATTTGTTTTCGATAAATCCCAGACACTTGACAAAGAAAATTGAATCATACTAACTTGCTTTAAATTAAGGCTTAAAATTATAACAAAAAATACGAAATTAAATTAGAAGTGAACAGATAAACATAAATCAAATATGCTAAAACCCATTTATGTAGCAGAGGCAAAGAATTTGAAGCTGTAACCTGAAAAATATATTTGTTAATTTTAAATTCAAAACAAACTATCTAAATTTAAAAGCAATTGGGTATCTGCTGTGACCCTATGGCTAAAATGGAAAAAATATTTAAGTGACTTATCTAAGAAATGCTAAATTTATCTTTTTAAAAATATTGACAATGATTATAAAACATGCGTAATGTTTGTAAATAGAAAATAAATCACTGTAAAATGATTTTTTCGAGAACCCAAAAGTTTAATAGAAATTTAAAGTAACCTCAAAATATTATATTAATCATATTTTAATAAAATGAGAAAAAAAAACAATAAATGGTGATAAAACTTTAATAAATTTTAAGGAATAATGAGAAATTGCCAATTAAAATGGCTGTGTATTGAATAATTTTAAATCATTAAACATTTGTCACTCATAAAAAAACCGTAATGTTTAATTTAAGAAATAGAAAGCAATTATAAAAATTAAATTAAATCTTTAAAAATTCATACAAATTTTCATGTCAATAAAGCATAATAATAAAATGAGAAAAAAAACATTAAATGATAAATTTATAAAACTTCACTGAATTTTAAAAATACATCCCTTTATTTTTATACAGGGGTGCGATCGAAAAATTTTTAAAATAAGAAAATCAAGGCCAAAAAATAAGATTTTTGGGTCCAAAATAAGGCCATTTTTGTGAAATGCTTCAAAACAGTTATTTTTACAATTAATTCGATCAAAAATTTATCAAATATTATATTTTTCACCTACTATTATCTATTTTAACAACTTTGGGGAAGAAATAAGCAAACGAAAATTTCAGTGCATTCGGGATGAAAATGAGATTTTTAAGATTTTTTGCGGCGCTTTTTTCAAAATTTTGAAATGGGCGAAGGGAGAGGGTCCGGCGGTGTCGATAGGCGCCGCCGGAAAAATTTACGATTTTTTAAGCGATTTTTAACAGATTTTGTCAAAAAATGACCAAATTTTACCATAATCTCATATTTTCTTAATAAAATAGTGACATTATGCCACAAAATTTTAAAAATATGAGTTTATTTAAGAAATCGGAACAAATTTTGGTCACTCCCTCCAAATAAGGACAAATCTTACAAATAAGGACATTTTTATTTTATAAGATTTAAACCCTCCAAATAAGGACAAATCTTACAAATAAGGACAGATCGCACCACTGTTTTTATATGATATCATTTTATTTTATTCATTACTAAGAAGCATTAAAACGAAACTTTTAAATTCAACAGAGTCTAAAAATAACAAACACAAAAATTAATCCAAGTAATTGAATATATTTTTAATTATAATGAGACACGAATTTCAATATGGGTTTGAAGAAACCGTGAAATTTATACGCTTCAAAATGATAAATTGATGTAATGAAAAACTGGAAGATAATATTGAAAATAATTTTTGAAAGAAAAATAAATTAAAAAATAACACTAAAAAGTAAAGATATATATGAAAGTATATTTTCAATTCAATCTAAAAATATAAAAAATAATAATTTTAAAATAAAAATAAATACAACAAAACGAATATATTTTATGGATGTTTAAGTAAATCATACCAAAAACCGCAAAATTTAATAATGTAAATTAAAAATTTTAAGTAAATTTCAAAGCTGATTTAAAGAAGAAATGAGAAGAAGTCGTGAAGTTTATACAATTACGAAACAGAATTTAAAAAGAAAAAGAAATTTTAGATATTTTTTTAATAAACCAAATTACCTCCGAAAGCATCCAAAAAACAAAGCCTGATCTCCGCAATTTCTGTTAATTTAAAGGAAAAAGAGAGGAAGAGTTAGTTGAAATAAATCAACATTGAAATAATAAAACATTTTACTGTTGCCCAAAAGTAAAAATTATAAATGAGTTAAAATAAATCAAAAAAGCAAAATAATTTTTATGTAATTGTTTTTGTCTTTTAATTTTATAAAGAAACTACAAAAACAAGAATTCTTATATTTTTTAGTATTTTAATAACTTTTTTAATTCTATCTTTGAATAAAATATAAAATTCCCCAAAGATATGCCGATCATTTCGTCACTGAGAAAATTTTTTAAAAAAAGTTTGGCACATTGTCTTAAAAATAAAAAAAAATTCTTTCTTTTCTCCATAATTTTTATGATCAGAGGGCTCCCTGCTCTGCTGATTTTAAGGGGTCAAAGCTGATTTCTGACCCCAAATGCTGTTTTTTTGTCGGTCAAATGCTGATTTTGAAAATTTTTCAGTTGGTAACCCTTGATTATGATCACAAGTATATAAGTGGTCGGCCAGCAGGGTCCCCGTAGACGTACGATTGGCCGAGGGGGGAGGGGACGGGGTGTCAGTGCTGTTAAAAAAATGAATGAATTTTATAACAACATATATTAATTCCAATTTAATATAAAAATTTTAGATCAAATACTTTTTTTGAGCAAAAATGTGAATTTTCTGTGTAAAGTTAGAAAATATCGCCTAATGCATAAAAGTTATTGATACAAAATGTACTAAAGTGGTAATTTGGCAGAAATGATTATATTATTTTATCAAAATATTATGAACAATAAATTAATTACAATTTTATAATAATGTCGCCGAGCTAGTAGAAAATTAATTTAAAATTTTTTTTTAAAATCATTCTTAATTGAAAAAACCTTATGAAATATAAAAAACATTGTAAAAATTGTTATAAAAATACGATATAACTAAATTTAACAATGTACTGGGAATTTGGCTTAAATATAAACTCTTAATAAACTAAAAAACTAAAAAAATAAGATTTTCATGAAAAAAGACATAAAATCTCAACAATTTTTTACTTGCCCGTTACGTGTTCCAAATCATTTCGTACACATCTTTGCCAAGGAATTCGACGCCTAAGGCCACATACACGTCATGTCACCCGGACGCTGATACTTTTACGAAAGCAGCACATCATTGCGATATTGATATGATCAAGGCTTACTCACTAAAGAGAAAAGCCGTATATTAAAATAAAACCAATAAAATACAAATAAAATTATAAATAAATTTATTAATTATAGAATTGTGAATCAAAAGGTTTTTAAATTTAAAAAATTAATTTTCAAAATACAGAATAAATCCAATATAATTACGAACAATAATTTTATGAATGAAGCAAAAAGCAAAATACTTTTGATCATTTTAAACAAAAAAATACAACTAATTTTCAAAAAAATCATTATTTTTTTAAATATCCTGAGTGCACGGTCACACAAATTGTTGTCACGACCCGGGAAAATATGCATAGCATCAAAAAAGGAGAAAAGAATAAGTAAATGAATAGAAATAGTAAGTGAATTTTATTTTAATAATAAATAATCCTTTTCCTAATATTTTTAAAATATTTTTTTTGAATATTAATTTATAGGGCTTCCATTTTTAGGCAAATGCCTAAAATTTTTGCGCACTTAATACGCATAGATAAGCACGAAAAACGCATTTTCCGCTTGGTTTGTGGTGTCTACGATGACTTTTATAATGCCTATTTTTGCCTATTTTGGCCTTTTTGTGCTTAATGCCTAAATGCCTATTATTGTGCTATTTCGCCATTTTTGGCGCCTTTTCAAGATTTTCTTTAAAAATTCTTAACAAAATGAAACTTACACCCCTAAGAATCGACTTGAAAAAATTGAGAAAATACACCCCTAAGAATTAAAAAAGAATTTCACAAATATTGACCCCCAAAATTTAATTATTTTTTCTTGGTAAAATTTTGGCTTAAAAATTGTCTTTATTCGAAAAAACTTTAAACAATTGAAATATGAGTAAAATTAAGTGTTTTAGTTAAGTTTTATGCGATTTCATCCTAAAAAGCGCTAATAAAAAAATTTTATTTGCCTATTTAGTGCCTATTCGAGGATTTTTGTGCCTATTTAATGCCTATTTTGCGATTTTTTCTGCCTTTTTAGGTGCCTATTTCGCGATTTTTTGTGCCTAAAAATGGAAGCCCTATTAATTTATTATTCTTAAAAATGAAAAGCAATTCAAATGAAATAAATAAACAAATTTTTGGCACCCCCAAAATGATAAAATTATCATATTTTATTTTTTGAATTAACCAAATAAATGACTTTAAAATCATATGAAAAAATACAACAAAAAGATAACAATTTTAAAAATTAGATGGAAAAAATATTTAACCTAAAACCCAAAATTTATGCATTTAGAATATTATATCATTTAGAAAAATGTTCAGCAATTAATTCTAATAATAAAAATTAAAATGATAAATAATTATCAAAATATTTTTAAATTATTCAGTTTTAAAGCGCTGAATGATAATCCTTTAGCGAAAACTGCAGTGTATTGGGGGACTTGAACTGGAAATTTTAAATGACATTTGTAATTATAATCATAATCTTTAAAAATTATAAAAACATGATGCATTTAAATAGTTAAAACATATTAAATGCTTTTATCACGCAAATAAAAGTTCCTAATTATGTAAGGGTCATATATTGAAAACTTTTGAATCAAAGAACTTAACCGTATTGAAAGAGCGGGTCAATTGACTCCGGAGTTTATCGTACTGACAAATGAGTGTGCGTAAAAATAAAACAATGAGTGTCTAAAATTGATTAAATAAACAAATGAATGAAAATATTTTAATAGAAAATGAATATAAATTTTCAAATTTCGCGCTACAGAAAGTGTATGTTTTTTCTGTATAATCAGTACAAACATTTTGTTATTTAAATTTTTCGATTGGACAAAGCCGATGTTTTAAAATTGATAAATAACATGAAGAATTTTTCAAAAAAATATAATGAAAAAATAATATCATAGGATATTGTATGTTGTATATGAAGGATAACGGATAATTTAAAGGAACAAATTATGGAGTAATAAAATTTTATTTAATATTTATTGAACCAAAATGCGAAGATAATGAGGAAATTGAAAAAAATATATGATGAAAAGTTTTGTAGAGAAAATAATGAAGAAATGAGAATTATTGAGAAACTTTCAATTTACCTAAACTAGCTGAAAAGGGCAGTATAAATAATATCTTTAAAGCAATAAAAAAAACCAACTTTTCTCGAAAATTTTGTAAATTATGACTTTTTTAATATTTAAAATCTCGATAAAAATTCCCTATTAAAGAAAACAAACGAACGATATTATGTTTTAAATGATGATTGTTCAAAAAAAATAAATTGTTCAAATCTATTAGATTCAGAAATTTTTAAAATTTATTCATAATCACTTAATAATAACGAATAGAAAACTAGTTTCTTAAAATATATTTGATAAAAATAATTAACAAGAAGATTCAATATCAAAAATATTTTTTGTCTTTTTATATATTATAAGCAATAATAAATTTTTAGAATAATGGCGTTTCATTTGAGTTCATTGACGAACTCAAAGCAACCAATATTCTCCTAATCAACAAGAAACTACCGTACTTTCTCTATTTGAATGCCCGTCTCTGGTAGAATGCCCTCTCCAATAAAATGCCCCTCTCCAGGAGGGATCGAGTATATCCGCAGGGATTCTGGGGCTTTGAAGATGCCGAAAGCGAAATCTGATTACAGATTCGTTATCAACACCCTAAAATACCCCTAAAAAATATTTTTCAGCTAAATTTGGGTGAAAAATTTTTCCTATTTAGAAACCATGTGGTCCCTCCCCCCTTTGGTCCCAAATTCCCAAACCAATTTTATTTTTCTAATCTTTTCCAAAAAAATAGTAGAAATATGAAATAAATACAGTTCTATAGAGCAAAAAATTGCGGGTTTTTTGAGTATATTAATTTTCGAAAACATCATTTAAGAACCGAGTTCTGATTTTTTGTCTGAAAATTCGAATTTTTCCCGAATTTCTGGAAAAAAATTTTTCATTTTGATGATAGAAATTTAAAATAAAATGCATAAAATTATCCTTATTTTCTGTATTTTTAAAGCTTTATTGTACTTAAATTGACCCACTTTGAAATGAGTTATGAATTTTCAAATACGAGTCCAAATTCCCGAGGGCCAAAATGAAAAATTTTCAAAATTTTTTAAAAATTCAAAAATTGTAAAAGGTACAATAATACTCATATTCATGCTCTGCACTATAAAACTGGTTAGAAAATGGTTTTCACCCCTTTTTGACACAAAAAACAAATTTCCGAGATTTGAGGGGTTGAACAATACAGTGCCCCTCTCTGGTAGAATGCCCCTCTCCAATTAAGTGCCCTTTTTTGGAGGGGTTGAACAATAGAATGCCCGGGCATTCAAATAGCGGATTTACGGTAAATCATTTTTATGGATAATTATAGAAAAAAAAATTGGCGTTCTGTTACTTTTTATCTTTATTTCTCTCACTTTTATATACTATCTCTTCATTCTTAATGATGTAAAAAACAACATTTCCTTCGCCACATATAACTTTTTTTCTATTCATACAATTTTCACCAAATTTAGCATATCGATAGAGAAAAAAAATTATGCATCGAATGTTCTATAAGGTTTTAATAATTTTCTATCTTGTTTTTTTTAGTAAAACTTATTTAAGAGTTTGTTGACTTTTTTAATTGTTTAATGGCTAAAAGAAGTTTGCCAAACAATCTCAAAAAAGAGAGAATAAGCGAGAGGAGCGACGAACCAAAATGGCAAATAAGTGCCGCAGGGAACATCTGATCAGTTCTACAAAATGCAAACTCCGTTCTGTGCAAGAATTGGAAAGGCAAGCCGATTTATTCGAACAGATGACCCAAGGTGGTGACAAAGCAACGGCAGAGGCTCGGGCTCTGACGATGGGCATTGTTTGCGCACCTCTACTGTCGTCCATCATTTTTGAGCAGATACTGTTGGCCTCGTTCCATGTCTTCCAGGGCTTCAGAAATGCGTTGATCAAGGAGTTGGAACCGTGAGAAAATGCCGAAATCGCCCATCAATTCTTCAAACGAATAGGGGCAAGAAGAGAAGAATTCAGAAAGCGAGACATTGCGGGGAACAACATCCGGAAAATCCTCGTCCACGCCGATCAAATGTAGGCACTTTTCGAAACGGAATGGGCAAAAACAATTTGCCAAACAATGGCACATTTGGGGAAAATCCAAATTTTCACCAAAGTAATTGAAAGACAAAGGCCCATTTGCTGCTTCATCATTTTGTTACATTTGCGCGCCAACACCAATTTTGTGGCTTTTGGATGAGCAGGGTGGGTCAAGAAACACGTATTTTGGGATTCAATTTGAAAGGTGCTAATTTTCAGGAGATGAAGCATTACATTCCGTGTGGCGGCGACTTGAACAACTATGGAAGACGATGCCGGGCGCTGAACAAATGTGCCAACAGTTTGAGCATTATTTTGTCTCTAATTGGTTGCTGGACACCGGCAAACTCGACCAATTGAAGCTGGTGAGTTGATAAATGGGCTTTAGAATTAGATCAAACAAATTAAGAGGGAGGAGGAACGGCGGGAACAAACAGCAAAAGAAAAAACAAAGGAAGAAGTGATCAAGAAACTGACGTCGATGTTGTTGACTGACCGAGGATTAATGGTTTTTTTTCAGTACACGTGAGAAATAAAATGTTTAAAAATTTATAACAAGTTTTTTCGGTGATTTTTCCTTTATTTATTATTAAAATCATCGAAATAAAGCTATAGCATGCACTGAACTCGAACCTGGGATCTCCCCTTTGTTGCCCTTCTCACAGACCACTTCGCCACACATGCACATATTTTTTGGTACAGCAGCTCATTTTCCCGACGCTGTGTGTACGAGTTGCCTATTGTATGAGTTGCCTATTGTACGAGTTGCCTGTGTACGAGTTGCCATTGGCCCAAAAAATTTCGTAAAGAGGTGAAATAAGTACAAAATGCCATAAAAATGACCTAAATAGGCTTAGAAGCACCCTTTTATTCTTTAAAAAAAAACGATTTTTGGGGGGTATCTTTTCAAAAAATTTTAAAATCTTTCATATGAATTTCTACCAATCTCATAAATCCTAAAAATATGTACAAAAAATTGTGAAATTTTGGGTTTTTTGGGGACATTAATAGAAATTTCTTTAAAAAATCCCAAAAATTGCAAAATATGTACGAAAAAAATGCAAAAAAGTCCAAAATATGTATAAAATAAGTACATATATAATATGTAGAAAAATCCCGACATATGTAGAAATATGTAAATAAAAGTCCCGATTTTTCGGAAACTTTGGACTATAACTTTTTTCTTTGTAAACCAAATCCAACAATCTTTGTTTTATTCTAGAGCCATTCACATGCTCTATTAGGTTGAAAAATTCCAAAAAATTTCGTTGTGTTTAAAAAAAGTTCGAGTCTAAAATTGGAAAATTTGGTTTTTTGAATTCTTCTGGTCATAATTTTTGAATCTTAACGAAAGCTGGGGCCGAACAACTAAGCGGTTCCGGGGTAAGTTCCGCTGTGTAGAGAAAAGTGTAGTACTATCCATCGTTTCCAGGGTTGTACGGGACCGGGGCGGGAATTCCCGGTCCTCCGAGGTCCTGGTTCCAGGTCCTGGATTTAAAAATCTATTTCCCTGTTCCGGTAGAGCAAACGGGAACCGGGAAAAACAAGCATTGGTAAGAATAGGGGTCTGAACTTCAGACTCTGATGTGGAAAATTAGTAATTGAAATTGGAGTAAAGGAAAAGAATCAAAAAATAAAAATTAATATATTCTTTAAAAAGATCATTAACAATTGTGCAAAAGGCCTAGTGGCTAATCTTCACAATTTTTTACTTCTTTTCAATGGTTCAATCCCTCTACAGAAATTAAAATATTTTGAATTTTATTTTTGCATTTAGCTTTAACTTTTTGATTTTATTAAATAAAAACGAAACAAAATTTAATTTTGTATTATTTTCAATTGAAATAAATTAAAATTGGTTCCCGAACATTTCGCCAATGACCGTTTGACAATAAATTTAAATAAAATTCAAAGGGGCTCCCGGACATTTCGACAATGACCGTTTCGACAATGCCGTTTTGACAATAAAATTAAATATATTTTTTAAAATAAAATTCAAATTTGCTAAATTATATGGACGGTGCGGATTTGGGATCAATATAAAAGTTTTTTTTTTCGTTTTTTTCAAAATAGCATTATGAGAATGGCTTTATTTTTAGAATTTTTTGTTTATGAGGCATCGACAATATTCTATAGCATCGATCAGCCGAGTCTTTTTCAAAAGCTTAATCGAATCTATCCTCCCTAAAGAACAATAAAGCGCTTCTTTTTTGACTTAACCTCGACAAATTCAATAAGCTCCCGATTTTTAGATTCCAAACTCTAAGTTAAAACCGGTCAATCAAATTGCTTATTTTTATCTAGATAACTAAAAAATGAAGCATTGTTTTGGTTCTCGGTGATTTCGTCAGTGAGTGATTTGGTCAGTAATAATTTGTTGCCCTGCCGAACCCATTTGATCTGCGCTTTCATGTGCCCCCTTATTCTGTAAGCTGGGCTAAGCGAAAATCAGCTATTCGTACCCACGCAAAAAAGAAAATGTCGCATCATACATGCTCGGTTGACGTCTATGATTTGATTTGCAGATTGATAAATGACTAAGAGCATCAATATACTCAAAATGAAGAACTACAAAATTATTAGTAAGAAACAGGGGTGGAACGCGGACAGAAAGATTCCGCGATCGCGGACCGCGCATCAAATTGCCGCGGTTGCTGATCGCGGTCGCGCTCCATCCTTGGTAAGAAATTTAAAAGCGAATACCGAGATAGTGAATAATGAATGGCTGGCGACTACATAGAAATGAACATACAGGAGATAAAAGTAGCAAAAACGAGGTAAAAATACTTATTATGACAAGGGCACCGATTTCTAGTGAAAAAAATTTTTTTTTTTTGCTCAATTGATTTGAAGAAAGGAGCTTAAAAAACGCATTTCTGCGTTAAAATTTTTTCATTTGGACGTCATTTTTCGTCACTAGAAATCAGTATTTTGGCGTTTTGTCACTTAAAATAGTGAAAATTCACTTTTTTGGCTTTTTTGTCACTATTTTCACTATTTCTAGATTTTTAGAAAAATTTTGGTTTAAAATGAGTTTTTGCCAAGAAATCATTAAAAAAGTAAATTTACTTCATTCACAACTGCAATCAATGAATAAAAAAATTTTTGCTTAGTTTTTGACTGAAAATTATGTCACTATTCGTCACTTTTTTGGACTTTTTTCACTATTTTGGCACTTTTTCGTCACTATTTTAGTTAACTATTTTGCGATTTTTCGTCACTAAAAATCGGGGCCTTAATTATGACAATTGAGCAAAGAATTTTATTTTAAATTTAAATATCGAACGACATTCATTTTGACCAATTCGAGTATCGGACTCGCACTCGAACAAAAAGTCGAAAATTCAAATTATCAAAATTCGGAGTTAGGGATTCGCCAAAAAGGAGGCCTGATTCGTACTAAGAAATCTTGACAAAAATAATCATACTATTACTATTTTATTATTTACTTCAAT
This sequence comes from Heterodera schachtii, assembly GCA_023374025.1. NCBI lineage: Eukaryota > Metazoa > Nematoda > Chromadorea > Rhabditida > Heteroderidae > Heterodera > Heterodera schachtii. Next base: position 86,674 of record SIJG01000188.1, read on the forward strand.
TATAAATTTTGTACAAGCTAATTGTATATTTATTTTCATTTATATGTAGTATAAATTTGTAGAAAAAAAAAGTACTGTCGAAACCAATCACTGTCGAAAACACCTGGTACGGATCGAATCATCCATTCTCAAGAATATGAAGCGCCTCTTTTTGACTTCGCCTCGACAAATTCGGTGTGCATACATTTCGCCAACTTGACATCTCGCCAACTGACATCTCGCCAACTGACATTTCGCCAACTAAGCCAAAAACATTCATTTCGCCAACTCAGCCAAAATCTGACATTTCGCCAACTCAGCCAAAAACATTCATTTCGCCAACTCAGCCAAAAACATTCATTTCGCCAACTGATCAAAAAAGAATTATTAAGGAATAGTAAATAAGAGGAAATGAATCTGTTCTGATATCAAATACATCATCCTTTCTATTTTTTTATGCCACATTTTTAGAATTTGTTTTTTTTCTATTCCGATTATATTAAGAAATGCCAACTGTTCGCGAAATTCTTGAGAGTTTGCAAAAGCCAATTAAACGGCCCAGAAATCCAACAAATGAAGACAGCGTACTGAATGCTGAGAGGACGGCCGCAGAACAACAAATGGAAGGTGTATCGACCAGCAATGATTTGAACGTCGGTGAGAGCGATGATGAAGAAAATTGTGAGCCTGTTCATTTCCAACGTGGCAAAACAATCCGAGGAGCGCTTTGTCTTTGGCACCAAGGTGTTAAAAAAATTTTTTTTTTTTGGTTTTTAATTTTAATTTTTAGGGTTTCGCTTTCTGAAAATACGAAGTGATGGCAGCTGGTTCAGGTGCGAACGGCGTAATTGTCCTGCGACAGCAAAACTGGAGGATGAGGAACTGATGACGGGCGTTTTGGGTCCCAAGGAACATCATCACGGTCACGCCCCATCGCGTTTTGAAGCCGAGTCAAAACGGAATCAGATGAAGCGATTAGTCAAGGAGAATCCAAAGCAACACCCATCTCAACTGCGCGCACAAATCCGGACCGACATCGACGATGAAGTGTTTGAGTTGCTCGGCACCAATGAAGCGCTCGACCAAATGACCAACAGGTAGAAAACAATTCAGTCGAGTAATGGTATAACATTTACTAGGGCCAAGAACAAATTTGTTGGCAAAGTTAACTGCGGCGACCCACTGCAAATCCAAATTCCGGCTGGTCTTCTGAAAAAGACGATGAATCCGTTCTCATTTATGACAGCCGCGAAGTGAGGGTAGGACAGTCGGATGTCGTACTGATTTTCAGCCATAGCAAAGCGCGACTTACTTATTTTATTTTTTAAATCTTTTTAATTTCAGCTGTTATCAATGCTCAATTACTCTGCCTGGTAAAGCGTCAAAGTATTACGCGGAAGTCCTTCAACAACTGAAGCGTTCCATTGATCCCATCCGGCCAATTAAAGGCACGAAAACTACATAATGACTTTAATAATTATTATTTAAGTGATGTGCGACTTCGCAACAGGAATGCTGAAGGCAATGCGGCATGTCTTCCCGTCATGCGAGCGCTCCGGCTGCAACTTCCACATGGCTCAGGCATTGTTCAGAAAAGCGAGGAGCATGGGCATTTTTCATTTATTTGCCGAAAACAATGCCGAAGCACTGGGTCAAAGAAAATCGGTTCACAAAACATTCAGGTAGGTTTTTTCATTAGCAACTCTTTTTTTTTCAATTTTTCAAAATCAGATCAGTCCTCTCGTTGGCACTCATTCCTCCACTTTACATTCGCCAAGCATTTACAACCATTATCAATGAAGCACCGCTTGGAGTTCAAGGATGGCTGGCGTATTTTGGCAAAAACACATTGGTACCACTCAATTCGAGATTGACCATGGAGCGGAGGCATTTGAACGAACGAATAACGGCATGGAAGCCGCACATGGCCAATTCGCAGTATAAAAAATATTTTAAGAAAACATTTAATTTTTGGTAATTCAGCGAGAGCTCAACCACCATCCATCATTGAGTGACTTCATTGCTGCGTTCACATAGGACATCGACAAACAACTGGACATCGGACGCGCAGAACAGCTCCAGAAAAGTAGAAAACGACGCAACGGTACATAATCAAAGAACAAAATGTGGTGCGAATCCTTGACGAGGCCGACTTTGAATCGGAAGAAGGATTGAAAAATTCTTTGCACCTGCTCGGGCTCGTGATGCAAGGCTTTGCGGAGGGACTTCACGTCCGTGGAAATTCAGAGAGTGATGAAGAAACTGAGGCCGATGAAAATTGATTTTAAACATTTTCATATTTTATTGTTTTTTTTTTGATATTTTATATATTTTATGAAGATTTCTTTGCTTTGAAGCACTTTTAAAATAAATTTAATATCATTATATAGTTAAAATTCAATTTTCGACTAGTTGGCGAAACGCCAGATTTTGGCTGTGTTGGCGAAATGAATGTTGGCGAGATGTCAGTTGGCGAGGTGTCAAGTTGGCGAAATGTCAGTTGGCGAAATGTCAGATTTTGGCTGAGTTGGCGAAATGAATGTTTTTAGGTTAGTTGGCGAAATGTCAAGTTGGCGAAATGTAGTCATGCCGACAAATCAATATTTTTTCCATTAATAATTGCCTCGTACCAATCTTCCACAACTGTTATTAGTTGACTTGGGTGCTGGTGCGTTTCTTAAATTCCGCCACCCATGTGCGTTTCTTAAATCCGCAATGGGTTTGGAAACAAAAAATGGGTAATATTTATAAATTCATAGCTTGGCTCAAATTCCACCAATCTCTTTCAGAATATAATTTTTCAAAAATTTTTCTTTTTCCAAAAAAACTACCGACTATTAAATAATCCTTTTCTACATTCCCAGAAGCCATTAACAAAAGTTTATTCACCAAATTGTTACTTTTACTAAGTGCTAAGTAAGGGTGCGAGTATGTCAAAAAAATTAAGCACATCCAAACAATTCCTGTTTCCTTCTCCTTTGACTGCGTAAAGCTATTCCTATCAACGAAGTTGAAAATGGCTATGAAGCATTGATAAATGTTGTTCCATAACACGCTATCCCAATTTATGAATATTTTAAAAATAGCTGAGGTAAAAATAAGCCAGGCTGGCGAGAAAAGTGCAAAATGAACGTATAAATGTTGGGCGCGCAAATGTGGGAGGCCAACAATGGAGGTGCAAAAATGGAGGCGCAAAAGTGGAGTCGCTAATGTTACAGGCGCAAATGTGGCAGTTTAATTTTTATGCATTTGTCTGCTTCAAAAGTTAGATGGCCTTAAAATCGGAAATATTTTTTGGCGCCAAAACGGCGGCGCAGAAATGACCTATTCCCTTCTTCTCTAGGTTCTCGGCTCGATTTACCTCAGTATTCACAATAATGTTGACAAAACTCAAAATGCATAAAAGTTGTCCGTATCTTGGTCCCGGTCCCGTGACACTCTATTCCAAACCAAAGGCAAAACCCTGACAAAGGAAAGGTACCCAAATGACGGTGGGACTTCCGAACCAAACTTTTAGGAAATGGATAATTTCTTTGTGAAAATATATATTAACAAATTGTATTTAAATTTTAAAATTTTCCGGTGGCACCTACCGGCGCCACCAGCCCCTCTTCCTAGAAAGTTTTCTGGAAAAAGTGCGCCGCAAAAAAGCTTTTTATTGATTTTTAATTTGAAATAGAATTTTACAAAATGATGATTTTCTTTGATTTTGACTATTAAAAAAGTTGTAGAAAAATTTCGCGTTTCGCATTTTATTTTCCGATTTGACACTCCCATGGTGCCGATAGGCGCCGCCGGGAGAAATTTAGAAAATTTAAGTGTTGTTTGTTAACAGATTTTAAACAAAAAAGGCTGCTTTTTGGAATTACCAGGCTCAATTTGTACGGATTTTCTTTAAAAAATGATAAAATATTTGTTATTAAAAAAATATGAGGAATCATATTTTGTCGATAGGAAACCCATGAGTATACAAAAGTAAAATTCAAAATATTTTAATTTCTGTAGAGGGATTGAACCATGGGAAAGAAGTAGAAACTCAAGAAGATTAGCCACTTGGCCATTTTCACAACGGGAAGTGTTACTTTTAAAGAAGATGTTAATTTTTTAATTTTTTCTTTAACACCAATTTTCATCACTAATTTTTCACTCGGACCCCCATTCTTACCAGTGCCTGTTTTTCCCGGTTGCCCTACCGGGACGGGACATAAGATTTTCAAAATCCGGGACCGAGACCTCGGGTGACCGGGAATTCCCGTCCCAGTCACGCTGCACTCTAATTTAATTCAATAAATGATTAATTGGTTGAAAAAATTAATGTAAATTTGTTAGAAAATATTTGATTATGATTAAGGCTAGTGATAGTCCAATTAAGGTTTCCGCAAAAAAACAATATTTCTTGCTACTTATTCGACATGAAGCGAACCAACGCATCAAACATCACTCCGCCTCGCGCAAAATGGCTCCCCCACTGGACCTGGACCCAAACACTGTCACACTCGCAGAGCAAGAACCATTTTTGGCCATTTTCGGGGAAAACCCCGACCCCGAACCCGGACGCTTCCAACCCCGACAACCCCGAACCCCGACCCTTAACCCCGATCGGGGTCGGGGTTAAATATACACCCCTAAGAATGGGATTTTTGTGGGGGAAAAGGCAAAAAAGTTATAAGAAATTTGAATTTTTTTAACCATTTTGCCAAATTTTATTATGTAAATAAAGTTAATTTGCTGATGCTTATTTATTTGAAATGTAGTGTAGTGGGTAAGTGCATCACACTAAATTACTTTCTGTCATAGTTCGATACCGGTTGACGTTTTCATTTTAATTATTTTTTTTGTGATTAGGTAATATGGTTTTTAAACAAAAATCCCATAAAAATTGGTCATCATTGGCATAATTTATTGACAAATTAAATCCAATCTTCCTTTCGTTGAAATTAAAAAATTTAATTTTCCTTGACTAAATCATAAAAAGTTAATATTTTTGAAAATATTTTTTACAAAATATAAAAAATAAAATAAAAATTTCACGGAAATTAATAAATTTTTGGTGAAAAACTATTAGAAAATAGACCTTAAATTTCAAAATTCGCCCGGCGCTGCCTATCGGCATCGCCGGTCCTCAAAAAACCAATTTTTTCTTAAAAAAATTTGGCTCAAAATCGAAAAAATTTATTATTTTTTTGGACAAAATCTGTTAACAGACCCATCCAAATATTTTTATTTGGGGGCCCGGCGCCGGAGGAAAAATTTAAATTTTTGACCATTTTTACAGATTTTCACTGAAAATTAGCCATTCTAGATGCCTTTTGTGTTTTAATTAATTCTATACAAAAATAAATAATAAATAAAAAAGCAAATAAAATTATTAATGAATACAAAAAATTTTAAGCAAAAATAATATAAAGTTTTTTGACTATATGGCATAAGGCAAAATTGAAAAACCCCGAACCCCGACCCCGAACCCCGAACGATTTGGCAACCCCGACCCCGAACCCCGACACTTCCAACCCCGACAACCCCGAACCCCGAATTTTCAAACCCCGACGTCGGGGGCCCAACCCTAATTTGGATGCCAAAGGGAAAACATACTTTTAGGGGTTTTCGAGGTCGCTACTTGACCAACGAATCCGGACTCGAACCAAAAACCCGAAAATTAATTCTCGAAAAATATTAATATAGGCTTCAGCCTGAACTTAAGCCTAGGCCTAAGCCTAAGCTTACTCCAATTCCGATACTTTTTCAGCCTGAAAAAGGCAAACGTGCCCCTAATTCTATTTTTCCAACCCATTTCGAACCTTTTTCCAACCCATTTCGAACCTTTTTCCAACCCATTTCACCTCAGCTTTGTTTTTTTTGCGGCGCAATTTTTCAAAAAAACCCTTGGAAAATTTTTCAGGATTTCGGCAATTTGTTAACGGATTTTCATCAAAAAGTGTCCATTTTTTTGCAATTGTGAGTCAATTTTTATTAAAACAAAAAGTTTTGGGGCCCAGCGGTGCCGGCTGTCCCCGCCGGAGGAAAAATAAGAAATTTTGACCATTTTTAACAGGTTTTCACCAAAAATTGGCTATTTATTGGTCCAATTTGAAAATTTTAAGGCCAGCGCTGCTAATAGGCTAATTGCCATTTTTGAGGATTTTTTCCAAAAATCAACATAAATCAGCAAATTTTGAAAATCTTGCGCTTTTAAGTCATAAATGTACTGAAAAATGGATGAACTAAACAATAATAAATAATAAGATTTAAAAGAATAAAAAGTACACACAGATAATATTGCCATAATTTTGAAATTAAGAATTTTGGTACCAATTTTACACAAAAATGGCCATTTTTGGAACCCGTCAGTTCGGCACCGCACGGTTCGGCCCCAGCCATGTTTTTGGACTATAACTTTTTTCTTTGTCAACCAATTCAAACATGGTTGGTATCATCCGAAAGCCTTTCAGATGCTCTATTAGCCTGCAAATTTCCAAAAAATTTCCGTCAATTTTGAACAAATTTATGGCCAAAAAGTTGGAAAATCTGGTTTTTGGAGTTCTTCAGGGCATATTTTTTTTGAACCTTTACAAAATTTTTCAAAATTTTGCAGACTAATAGAGGATATTTTCAGCTTTCAAATGATACCAACAATGTTTGATTTGGATGACAAAGTAAAAAGTTATAAGCGAAAACCCGCTGGGGCCGAACTGACGTAGACCGCCATTTTTGAGGGTTTTTTCCAAAAATCAGCAAAATTTCTCAAAAAGCAGCAAATCAGCATCTCAAAAAATAAATCAGCTTTGACCCCTTGAAATCATCAAAATGATGATAAATCATCATCACATCTCGCTACCCTGATTTTGCCATTAAGAAAATCAGAAACCGGAAGTGTCACGTAAAGACAAACTGATCATATGATGTAGTAACAATTGCATTTCAATCCCAATTCCTTGATGTCCCAAAATGGCACGACATACCTCTTGCCATTTGATGACACGTGGCAGCAAAAGTTGGTGTAGCATCCGACAGGAAGAGGAGCGCATTCGGTGTGGCATTTTCGACAGGGATGAAAGGCACAAATTCGAACAAAAGTTCGAGCGGAAGGCATTTGGGAGCCATTGTTGGGAGAAGCAGAGGACAGTTTTGTTATTTGGGGTAATTAGTGAGCAATTAGCTGGTTAGAATTGAACGAAAACCGCCCGCATTGGCACTTTGAACTTGGTTTGGCCCGTTTTCGTCGCAATAGCAAGCAGAAGTAAATGGCCGTTTTTCTTTTCTCTCCTTTCCGTTTGCTTTTCTCTCTCTGCGTTGTCTGACTTTCCCCTTTTCTCTCTTCCTTCTCTGCTCTCTATCTCTTTATTTGTCTCCTCTCCCTTTTCTCTCTCCTTTTTTTCTCTGTGTCTTTTCGTCCTTCACAATGATTCGGTTGGGTGCTAGGTCGTTTCGTAAAATCCGCCACCTTGGGCGTTTCGTAAAATCCGCCATTTTTGCAATTTTTTCGACAAAACATGCTATAACTTTGCTTAAAATCAACCAAGTTTTACATTCTTGGTATCATTCGATAGCCAAGCTTTTTCTCTATTAGCCTGCAAAATTTCAAACAAAATTATCAAATTTAAACTAAGTTATGGCAGAAATAGTACTTATTTTCACACAACTTTTTCTAAAGTTGACCAAATTTTTTTTAATTTGGCATGCTAATAGAGGAAAAGCTTGGCTATCGAATGGTACCAAGAATATAAAATTAGGTTGCAATTAAAAAAAGTTATGTCATGTTTTGTCGAAAAAACCGCTAAAATGGCGGATTTTACGAAACGCCCAACGTGGCGGATTTTACGAAACGTCCCAGCACGATTCGGTTGCTTTTCGTTGTCCCCGAAGGGCTTTTGTTTGTGTAGTGTCTACCGCACTGTCTTGCTTTTTCCTTCCTGGGAATGCAATTTCTGCGTTTCTCTCACCCTTCAGCCATATATGCGTCCCATAAATGACCAGGGTTCACAGATTAAAATTTTCAAAAGGCCTCATTTCTCGAAATAGTTAACTAAAAGAGTAAGTAAAAATGCCAAATAATGGTTAAAAGTCCAAAATAGTGACGAATAGTGAATAATTTTCAGTCAAAATTGAGCAAAAATAATTTTTATTCACTGATTGCAGTTGCAAATGAAAGTACATTTCTTTTCTAATGTTTTCTTAACAAATATTTAACTTTTTAAATCAAAATTTTTTTTCAATTTAAAACTTTTTTAATTTTCATGAAAATTTTCCAATTCTTACAATCAGTGGTATTTTTGAAAAAAAAAATTTAGATTAGAGTGAAGCGGGATCGGGAATGGTAAATATTGATCACAGTCCCCAAACTCAAAAGTGCTTAAAAACGGTCAGAATCGATGTAAAAAGGTTATAAATGGATAAGAAAAGCAAAGCAAACAAGACTATCGTTTAGGGTAGACCAATTTGCTTACTTAATTAGATGCTTTTCGCGTTTTGCAACACTAAATTTTATAGAAAAAATTCAGAAAAGGAAGCAAAACCCGAAAGTAACGGGAAGAAAAAATCTAGAAAAGGATGACATTAATGAAATTTGTGTACCGGGAAGCAGAAGCAAATTTCAAATATCGAAATAATTAGGTAATAATTATGTATATTTGGAAATAGCAAATAGCGGGAAAGAGCGAATTAGATAATTGAAAATTGATCAGAGAAATTTTGATTTTTTTTTGCGTTTGATCGGAGAGACTGGAACTTAAGACCAGAATTGAAACAAAAAGTCGAAGGTGTCATTCGTCGTTCCCAATGCCAATTTTTGATGCAAATTTATCTTTGAAGCTCTTCCATTTTCAGATTTGATTAGGGATTTTAACAGCACTTCAAAAAGAGTGAAGGCCCATCACACAACGCCTCCCCGCCTTCCACCCTTTTTGGTTCCCTTCCCACTCCACCCTTTTTTGGCGAAGTGAATTTTCGAGCTGTTGTTCGAATTCGGGTCAAGGGTTCGAAATTGGGCAAAACGGATGCTGAATTAGTGATCAGCGAGCCCGAAAACCTTATGTTTTTTGTTTGGAAAGTGAAAAAAAACTGAAAAATTTGTGGGTCCAAACTGCATAACATAAAATAAAATTTTCGTAACGACAAACCACCCGAGCACGAATTGTTTTGTCAATCCAATAAAAAAAATTTTTAAATTAGACTGAAATTTCCTCTTTTCATAAACAAATCAAAAACATTTTGTACGGTAATTTCCACTTTTATTCAGTGTTCGAAACGGTGTCAACAAACAACTTAAGGCGAGATCGGTTAAAAATGAATAAAAATTTCCGCTTTAAAATCGTGAGAACAAAAATGCGTATGTATTATGTCAATAAATAAATCCCGAAGTTATTTCGGCCAATGAGCGAGCGATTTAAGCGAGATCCGTAGGCACACGCACTCGGCAAGAGTGGCGCAATTCTTGGCCACTTGCCCCATGAGCAGAAACGTAAAACGCATATTCGGTGTCCGGAGACAACGAACGCAAATGGACATAAAGTGCACCATTTATCGGATTACACTAAAATTGAATGTATGAAAAAAGAATGAGTAATTTCTCTTGTTTTAATTCATGATCAAGAAGAGGGAGCTTAAAGGTTTTTTCGGTAAAATTTTTCGACGGCAGCACAAATTTAATTTTGTTTAAGTACACGGACGAACAAAAAGTCATCATACTTCAATAAAAGATCATCAAACAGTTTTTAGACTACAGAAGTGGAATTCGAAAATTTGAATCTTGGACTTTTTGTTCGAATGGGTCCGGGGCCGGAACTGTTCGAAATGGATGCTAGATTCGTGACCAGTGACCCCGAAAACAAAGACCGGCGCGCGCAGTACGGGATCCGGTAATAGTCTAGTTTGTCCTCCCCCCCCTATTTTTGAAAAATGAAATTTTTAAAACTTTTCGATAAAAGATTGTATTAGGGGTTTAAGGGCCAAAGAACCCGAGTATATAAGCCATTTTAGACCAAAAAGCGAAAGTTTGAATTTACGACTTTTTGCTCGAATCCAGGTTCGGGTTCTCTGGCCCTTAAAACCCCTAATACAAACTTTTCTCGAAATTAAAAAAATTCATTTTTCAAAAATGGGGGGGGGGGGAAACAAACTAGACTATTACCCGGTATCCCGCGCGGGATTTACGAAATTCCAGTCCGCATCCAACAAGTTTGTCCTGCTCCGGAGGGGAAAAACCATAAGTTTTACCATTTTTGTTTGGTGGGAAAATCGAATTTGTCTTCAAAACATTGCCATTTTTAAAGCATTTGTCAGTTTCTCCACTTTAAATTAATATCAAAAATCATACAAAGTCAAAGTACAATCTCTCCTCAAATTTTACCTCATAAGCATCAGTCTCACTCCATTCGTTGCCTGGAGAGGTGCATTTGTAGTGCAATTTGTATTTTTGAATTTTCATGTTGTCAATTTGGCCTGAGGTGATCGGATACCACTGGACTTTGATAGAATTTTTGGTGATCGCAACTACACGAACGCTCAGCTGACAGACGATAGGACGGAACTCAAAAATTAAGAATTTAACCACAAAAGATTTTATTTTTATTTTTGTTAGTTTTACTCAAGTTTTATTTTTGAGCAATTTTTTATTGATTATAAGATTGTTAAAAATATGCTTACAAAAACGGGACTGATCGAACGGCTTGAAGAACTCTGTAAAAAAGCAACACAATTATCTTTAATATATTTGCAAGGGGTGTCTTGAGACTCGGACACCCCTTCGTTCGTACGGGGCCGGTGTAAAAGAGTTGGGGTGAAGTAAAATTTGGCAAATTTCTTTTACAAATCTTTCCACCGGACTAATGCCAAGGAACATGTGTCATAATTTTCGAGTTTGATGAGACCAAAATCGATTCATTGGCAATCCCAATTTTGGCCCACCCCCCAAAATCTCAAGCCTTTTTCGCCGCTTTGTCGAACGCAGTTGACAACGCAGAAAAGCTTTGGTGCAGCTGTTCTATCGCAGAATTTGCCTCAACAGTTAGTCCAGACGGTTTTTTTGAAATGGTCCAAGACTTCCTTCTTAATTCGCCGCAAACCCGGTTTCAAAAGCACCAAAACGCGCAAAATCGAATCACGATCCTCTGGAGTTATCTAAAATCGGTAAAAACACGGAATTTTGATTAATTGTGAATCAAGTTTTGGTTTTTCTTTGCCTCTCCCTCCTATTTTTTGTATGTGTCAATTCCGCCCGATGTGAGACGAATATTTCGAGCCACAACGAGTCTTTAAAACTGCGAAATTTTGCATTTTAAAGAGTTTAATAATTTAGAATACGAAACTGCAAACTTTTGAGTATTTGGGAAAGGGAATCGCAAGATTGACTGATTTCAGTGTCAGCGCATTTCTCCAGCACATTTTTGGTTGTGCGCCAAACCTTTAACTCGGCGATATCGGAACAGTCCTTTCGCATTTGTGGCAATTTCTTTGCGAATTCTTGGCCCTTTTCCTCCTTCTCCAAAATGTCAAAAACACGGTCAGAGATTCGACCAAATTCGGCCAATTGCTTTCGCAGTGAGACAATTGTGTCCGTCTAAAAATAAAACATCTTTTTTTTGTGGAGGATAAACATCAAATTGCAGAACAAAAAAAATGCGACAGTTTTTGCTCGAGTGTAAAAAATGGTACTATAACTGCCGGTTCAAGTTTTATTTTTTAATCGGTTAATCTCCCCCCCCCCTCTCTCTCTCCTATCACCGCGGTTTGTCCCAATATTCAAATAATGGATTGATGTTCGGTTGAGAAAATTTCATAACAATATTTAGAGCCATATTAGGGCATTAAATGAATGCGAACCTTTGTTTCAGCCTCAGGCACGTGTTCGGACACTTTTTCAATGTTCTTTTGCGCCTGCACCACCTTTGAAGGACCCGACATTTCCTAAAAGGCGAACCGTTTGTTAAGACCTTCATTTTCAAAATTCGAAATAAAGCCTGACAGCTGCAAAAAGCATCACTGTTTCTCAAAAGCCAATATAGACAAAGTGCAAACCTCTTTAGCATCCTTCTGGGCCCCGGGCTCACGTTCGACTGGCACACTTTCCTCTTCCCGATTAAGTGGTACCTCCGCGGCAGTGCATGGCACGCCCTGAAATTCAATTCAACTTTAAACGAGCTTTCCAAATAGTGACAAGCTAAAATCACATTTTGCTTTAATTTAATTTTTCATTTAAAATCTTTTGAAATGCAAAATCATCATAAAAGGAAGCCTGAGAAAAGACCTTTTCCGACTTCTGCCCGGCAACGTCATATTTGAGAAGCAGCATGGTGTCGATTTTTTGCGTGTTCTGGTCAATTCGCTGGTTACAAATGTCGATTTTTTGGTTGAGCCCGGCACCGTCATTCTTCAGCCCCGCAAAGTCATACTTCAGCCCGGAAACGTCAGACTTGAGAATAGTCATATCCTGCTGAATGGTGTTTATTCGCTGGTTACAAATGTCGAGTTTTTGCGTGTTCATGTCAATTCGCTGGTTACAAATGTCGAGTTTTTGCGTGTTCATGTCAATTCGCTGGTTACAAATGTCGAGTTTTTGGTTGTTGAGCTCCAATTTCTGATTGATTCCTCGGAGCATTTCGCGGAGTTCTTGATGAAACTCTACGTTGTCGCTCATTCTTTTAATCTTAAATACAAATGCAATAAAAATTTACGAATATGGATGGAATTTTGCAACTTAATATATTTGTGATGTGCGTTTACCAATTTATTGGAGGGCCAATATTTGAGATTTGCAACTTTTCCAGTTTAGTGGTTTCGAAAAAATATTGTAAAACACATTTTCGGGTGTTTTCGAGGTTACCTATCATGAATCTGTCATACAATCTCTATCAATTTCGAACACTGGACCCGAATTCATACAAAAGAATTTAATGTAAATTGCTCCGCAGAGCCCCAAATGCCGCAAATCGCGGTCGAGCTGAGAGGAGTGAGGTGAAGAGATAGAAAGTGAGGAGAGAGAAATGAGATTGGGATTAGTAAACTTAATAATTATCAGCGACCTCTACAACCCCCGTCTACTTGGTTTCATCACTTTTTAAACAAAAAAATTTACCAAAAAAAGTGAAAAATTTTTCAAAAACGGTAACTTTACATATAGCGCTAAAATTATCAAAGGAAAATGATGTAATAACCAGCATGGACGGTAAAAAAGAAAAAAACGGCAATAAATCATTTTTATGGATAATTATAGAAAAAAAAATTGGCGTTCTGTTACTCTTTATCTTTATTTCTCTCACTTTTATGTACTATCTCTTCATTCTTAATGCGGTCTACCTCAGTTCGGCCCTCACGATTCGGCCCCCACGGTTCGGCCCTCACGATTCGGCCCCCACGGTTCGGCCCCAGCATGTTTTTCCACTACAACTTTCTATAACTTTTTTCTTTTTCAACAAATCCAACATTGTTGGTATCATTCGAAAGCTTAAGGTGTTTAGAAGCTTTTTCTAAGCTATTGCTTTGCGATTAGACAAATACCAAAAAAGTTATACATGAAAATTGCGAAAAAGTCGAAAATTTCAAGTTTTTTCTCACTAAAATTTTTTCTAGGCTTGAAAATTTTTTCGCTTTACGTAAGGCTAATAGAGCATGCTAAGAGCTTTTGAATGATACCAAGATTTATTGATTTGGATAACAAATAAAAAAGCTAACATAGAAAAACGAGCTGGGGCCGAATCGTGGGGCCGAATCGTGAGGGCCGAACCGTGAGGGCCGAACTGTGGGGGCCGAACTGAGCGGTTCCGTCTTAATGATGTAAAAAACAACATTTCCTTCGCCACATATAACTTTTTTTCTACTCATACAATTTTCACCAAAATTTCGCATATCGATAGAGAAAAAATTATGCATCGAATGTTATATAAGTTTTAATAATTTTCTATCTTGTTTTTTTAGTAAAACTTATTTAAGAGTTTGTTGACTTTTTTAATTGTTTAATGGCTAAAAGAAGTTTACCAAACAATCTCAAAAAAGAGAGAATAAGCGAGAGGAGTGACGAACCAAAATGGCAAATAAGTGCCGCAGGGAACATCTGATCAGTTCTACAAAATGCAAACTCCGTTCTGTGCAAGAATTGGAAAGGCAAGCCGATTTATTCGAACAGATGACCCAAGGTGGTGACAAAGCAACGGCAGAGGCTCGGGCTCTGACGATGGGCATTGTTTGCGCACCTCTACTGTCGTCCATAATTTTTGAGCAGATACTGTTGGCCTCGTTCCATGTCTTCCAGGGCTTCAGAAATGCGTTGATCAAGGAGTTGGAACCGTGAGAAAATGCCGAAATCGCCTATCAATTCTTCAAACGAATAGGGGCAAGAAGAGAAGCATTCAGAAAGCGAGACATGACGGGGAACAACATCCGGAAAATCCTCGTCCACGTCGATCAAATGTAGGCACTTTTCAAAACGGAATGGGCAAAACAATTTGCCAAACAATGGCACATTTGGGGAAAATCCAAATTTTCACCAAAGTAATTGAAAGACAAAGGCCCATTTGCTGCTTCATCATTTTGTTACATTTGCGCGCCAACACCAATTTTTGTGGCTTTTGGATGAGCAGGGTGGGTCAAGAAACACGTATTTTGGGATTCAATTTGAAAGGTGCTAATTTTCAGGAGATGAAGCATTACATTCCGTGTGGCGGCGACTTGAACAACTATGGAAGACGATGCCGGGCGCTGAACAAATGTGCCAACAGTTTGAGCATTATTTTGTCTCTAATTGGTTGCTGGACACCGGCAGACTCGACCAATTGAAGCTGGTGAGTTGATAAATGGGCTTTAGAATTTGATCAAACAAATTACGAGGGAGGAGGAACGGCGGGAACAAACAGCGGAAGAAAAAACAAAGGAAGAAGTGATCAAGAAGCTGACGTCGATGTTGTTGACTGACCGAGGATTAATGGTTTTTATTTTCAGTACACGTGAGAAATAAAATGTTTAAAAATTTATAAACAAGTTTTTTCGGTGATTTTTCCTTTATTTATTATTAAAATCATCGAAATAAAGCTATAGCATGCACTGAACTCGAACCTGGGATCTCCCCTTTGTTGCCCTTCTCACAGACCACTTCGCCACACATGCACATATTTTTTGGTACAGCAGCTCATTTTCCCGACTCTGTGTGTACGAGTTGCCTATTGTACGAGTTGCCTATTGTACGAGTTGCCTGTGTACGAGTTGCCATTGGCCCAAAAAATTTCGTAAAGAGGTGAAATAAGTACAAAATGCCATAAAAATGACCTAAATAGGCTTAGAAGCACCCTTTTTACTCTTTTAAAAAAACGATTTTTGGGGGGTATATTTTCAAAAAAATTTTAAAATCTTTCATATGAATTTCTACCAATCTCATAAATCCTAAAAATATGTACAAAAAATTGTGAAATTTTGGGTTTTTTGGGGACATTTAATAGAAATTTCTTTAAAAAATCCCAAAAATTGCAAAATATGTACGAAAAAATGCAAAAAAGTCCAAAATATGTATAAAAATAAGTACATATATAATATGTAGAAAAATCCCGACATATGTAGAAATATGTAAATAAAAGTCCCGATTTTTCGGAAACTTTGGACTATAACTTTTTTCTTTGTAAACCAAATCCAACAATCTTTGTTTTATTCTAGAGCCATTCACATGCTCTATTAGGTTGAAAAATTCCAAAAAATTTCGTTGTGTTTAAAAAAAGTTCGAGTCTAAAATTGGAAAATTTGGTTTTTTGAATTCTTCTGGTCATAATTTTTGAATCTTAACGAAAGCTGGGGCCGAACAACTAATCGGTCCTGCGGTACGTTCCGCTGTGTAGAGAAAAGTGTAGTATATCCATCGTTTCCAGGGTTGTACGGGACCGGGGCGGGAATTCCCGGTCCTCCGAGGTCCTGGTTCCAGGTCCTGGATTTAAAAATCTATTTCCCTGTTCCGGTAGAGCAAACGGGAACCGGGAAAAACAAGCATTGGTAAGAATAGGGGTCTGAACTTCAGACTGATGTGGAAAATTAGTAATTGAAAGTGGCGTAAAGGAAAAGAATAAAAAAATAAAAATTAAATATAAATATATTCTTTAAAAAGACCATTAACAATTGTGCAAATGGCCTAGTGGCTAATCTTCACAATTTTCTACTTTTCAATGGTTCAATTCCTCTACAGAAATTAAAATATTTTGAATTTTATTTTTGCATACTGGGTTTCCTATCGACAGAATATGATTCCTCATATTTTTTTGATTGTACATTTTAAAGCAAATCGGAATTTCTAATATATTAGATCATTTAGTCCAAAATGATTAATTGTTTGAAATAATTAATGAAAATTTGTTTTGAAAATTTTCATCAATTTAATTTAGCTTTAACTTTTTGATTTTATTAAATAAAAACAAAACAAAAATTTAATTTTGTATTATTTTCACTTGAAATAAATTAAAATTGGCTCCCGGACATTTCGACAATGACCGTTTCGACAATGCCGTTTCGACAATAAAATTAAATATAATATTTTTTTAATAAAATTCAAATTTCTGCTAAATGATATGAGACGGTGCGGATATGGGACCAATATAAAATAGTTTTTTTTCGTTTTTTTTCAAAATAGCATTATGTGAATGGCTTTATTTGACTTCGCCTCGACAAATTCAATAAGCTCCTCTTTAACACGAAAAGAAAGTTTGCTCCTTATACCAATTTTTTCCAATTTGTATAAAAGTAAATTATGGGGACTGAGTCAAATGCTTGTTGAAAATCAATGTAAATACAGTCAATATTTTTTCCATTTATAATTGCCTCGTACCAATCTTCCACAACTGTTATTAGTTGACTTGTGGTAGACCTATTTCTAACAAAACCAAATTGATATTCAGAAAAATTGTAAATATTTTTGCTTAAGATTCTTTTGCGCCTCCAATATTTGCGTCTATCACATTTGCGCGCCCCAGCATTTCCTCGTTAATTTTTCGCTTATTTTCAAAAAAACTATCAACTATTAAATAATTGACTGCGTAAAGCTATTCCTATCAACGAAGTTGTAATGTTGACAAAACTCAAAATGTATAAAATTGTAAACCTGACCACCATCTATCCCTTCAGAATCCACAGATACGAATGGATTCTTAGGTCTTAACGGAGTCTTAAAATCATTACGATTATATATAATCGGCACTATCAAGCCATTTAAAAGCATACCAAGTTTATTTAATCTCAAATTTGGTGAAAATTTTTCTCACTCAAAAAACCAAGGGTTTTTGAGGGTTCTGATTACGGACCTGAACTCGGATTTGCCTAATCCCGGATCCGAATTCGAACAAAAAAGCTGAAATTTTCTTCCGAAATACGCGTTAAATCGATCAATTTTCGCATAAATTGCGTATTTTTTAGGAAAAATTTTTTAATATACACCTCCATTCTTCAGGATTGCCAAAGAATTCAAATACCTAAAAAGCAAAAAATTCTCCAGATTTTTCCCAATTTTTAGAACTTTTATGCGACATAATTGACGAGACCTTTTGGCTGGGAAAACCGGGAAAAAAACCCAGGAATTTCCCGGTCAAAACTGGTCACAACCGGGACTTCGGTACTCAGTTGTCCGTGTTCTGGTCCCGGTCCCGTGACACTCTATTCCAAACCAAAGGCAAAACCCTGACAAAGGAAAGTTACCCAAGTGACGGTGGGACTTCCGAACCAAACTTTTAGGAATTTGATAATTTCATAGTGAAAATATATATTAACAAATTGTATTTAAATTTTAAAATTTTCCGGTGGAACCTACCGGCGCCGCCAGCCCCTCTTCCTAGAAAGTTTTCTGGAAGTGCGCCGCAAAAAAGCTTTTTATTGATTTTTAAATTTGAAATAGAATTTTACAAAATGATGATTTTCTTTGATTTTGACTAGTAAAAAAGTTGTAGAAAAATTTCGCGTTTCGCATTTTATTTTCCGATTTGACACTCCCATGGTGCCGAAAGGCGCCGCCGGGAGAAATTTAGAAAATTTAAATGTTGTTTGTTAACAGATTTTAAACAAATGGCTGGTTTTTGGAATTACTAGGCTCAATTTGTACGGATTTTCTTTAAAAATTGATAAAATATTTGTTAATTAAAAAATATGAGGAATCATATTTTGTCGATAGGAAACCCATGAGTATACAAAAGTAAAATTCAAAATATTTTAATTTCTGTAGAGGGATTGAACCATGGGAAAGAAGTAGAAACTCAAGAAGATTAGCCACTTGGCCATTTTCACAATGGGAAGTGTTACTTTTAAAGATATTAGTTTTTAAATTTTTCCTTTAACACCAATTTTCATCACTAATTTTTCACTCGGACCCCCATTCTTACCAGTGCCTGTTTTTCCCGGTTGCCCTACCGGGACGGGACATAAGATTTTCAAAATCCGGGACCGAGACCTCGGATGACCGGGAATTCCCGTCCCAGTCACGCTGCACTCTAATTTTATTCAATAAATGATTAATTGGTTGAAATATTGAGGTAAATTTGTTTGAAAATATTTGATTATGATTAAGGCTAGTGATAGTCCAATTAAGGTTTCCGCAAAAAACAATTATTTCTTGCTACTTATTCGACATGAAGCGAACCAACGCATCAAACATCACTCCGCCTCGCGCAAAATGGCTCCCCCACTGGACCTGGACCCAAACACTGTCACACTCGCAGAGCAAGAACGCCTACGCACATTGATCTTCATTGGCCTACCGGAAAGCAATGCCGTTCGCTCATCGGAGCGCATTCAGGAAGACAGGGAAGCCACCACCAAAACTTGGACCATCTTAAAGTTGAGGCCGAACCAACCGCCGTCTTTCGACTCGGCCGGTTCGACCCCCAGCGAACAACGCCTCGCCCGCTCAAGGTGGTCATGCCAACAGCCACACACCAACAAGTGGCACTTGGGGGATGGAAGCGCGAGCGTGCGTTCTCAACAGAACATGGCCCGTCTGTTCGTCCGCCCGGCGCTGACCAAAGAATAACTCAAGAAGGAATACGAAGAGCGCGTCCGAAAACGTCAACAGACACCAACTCCAATGGCACCGGCAAGCTCACAGACAAATGCCCCGACTTCCGTTGTCGAAGATGGACCAAACCAGAAGGAGACCAGTGAAAATATTTCCAAACCGCCGGAGGTTTTTGACCAAACAATCCTCGTCTGTTATGAAGCATTAAAATCATTGCCACAAACCGACAAAATTGTTCACCAAATTCAATCGCTCAAAAAACAATATCCTCATCTTTTCAACAAATAGTTCTACCGGACCTCCAACAATTTCTTATTTCACCTCATTTCTGCCAAAAATGTAAGTGGCACATGCCCTTCTTTTGGTTATTTTTATTTTTGAATAAATAAATTATATTATGATTTAATTAGCTTTAAACATTCCAATCACTGAACTCACTTCTCCGGCATTCCAATCACTGGTACTCAATTCATTAGCAGTGCAATCATCGGAACTCAATCTCACTGATGCATCTGCATCCAATCGCCGGGACTCAACCCCAAACTTTCCAGAAAAATTTTTAAACCCCCATAGGAATTTCGAAAATTTTCCAGATTTTAAGACATTTTGGGTGTTTAGACCATTATGAAGGGGTGATCCGATCATGTTGGTCTAAAATGTTTCTTTCATCAGCATCAAAAGTTAGCTCAGCAGGCATTTTTCATAATTTGATCTCAACATAAAATTGAGTTTTGGACGATTAAACATTTTGGGGCATTACTTTTGCACCGCCAATAAGAGTTGGTTGAGTCATTCATTTTTGAAAAAAATCAGATTATTCAAAAAATATTTTGGTGCAATACTTTTGCACCTGACTTTATTATCTGTATTTTGAGTTTTTAACAGTTGAAATTATAAAAAGATTTTAAAAAACATCGTAATAAAAAAACTCAAAATAAGTTTCCGGCATGTCTCGGTCCCGTACAAAACTCTATAACGAAACCACAAATTTATTTGTTAATTTCGAAAAAGAATATCTGCCTAATTTGAGCTTGCTGAAGCCTCCGCAATAGGCTGCACGCAACTGTATTTGCATTTATGGAAATCCGTAATCCGTAGATTTTCAAAAATCAGTTTTTGTCAGATAAGGTGCTTAAAACAATTGTTGCCAGATGTGATGATTTATCATCATTTTGATGATTTCAGGGGGCCAATAAAGATTTTATTTTCGAAATGATGATTTGCTGATTTTGGATGATTTTTAGAAAATTGATGATTTATGCTGATTTTATGGAAAAAAATCCTCAAAAATGGCCATTTTTGTGTAAATTGCTACCAAAAACTTCAAAATTTTCAAAATTATGGCAATATGTTGATTTTTTGTGTGTGACTTTTTTTTTTTTTTTTATTGTTTATGTTGTTTATTTAATTAATTAGTTCATCCATTTTTCACTACATTTATGTATGAGTTCAAAGCGCACAATTTTCAAAATTTGCTGATTTTTGGAAAAATCCTCAAAAATGCTAATTTATGGACAAAAGTACTCAAGGACCCAGGTTTTCAGACATTTTTGGCCATAACTTTTTTGAAAACCATCGAAATTTTTTGAAATTTGGGTTATGAAATGATATCAAATTTATTAATTTGTTGGTTCTTAAATATTTTTAAGCAGAATTTTTTATGATCAATTATATGTCAAATGAAAAAATTTTTATAAACTAAAGATTGATTGTTCAAAAATTTAGACTTTTTTCAATTTTCATGTATAACTTTTTTTGATAATTGTCTAATCGCGAAGCAATAACTTAGAATATCTTCTAAACGTGTAAGCTTTCGGATGATATCAACAATGTTGGATTTGGATGACAAAGGGAAAACATATTTTTAGTGGTTTTTGAGGTCGCTACTTGACCAACGAATCCGGACTCGAACCAAAAACCCGAAAATTAATTCTCGAAAAATACTAATAAAGGCTTCAGCCTGAACTTAAGCCTATGCCTAAGCCTAAGCTTACTCCAATTCCGATACTTTTTCAGCCTGAAAAAGGGCAAACGTGCCCCTAATTCTATTTTTCAACCCATTTCACCTCAGCATTAGGTCGACAAAAAATCAGCATTTGGGGTCAAAAATCAGCATATTTGAAAATTTTATTACAAACACAAAAAGACCAATAAGAAAATGTTTATTTTTTTTGCGGCGCAATTTTTCAACAAAACCTTTGGAAAATGGGAAGGGGTGGGTCCGGCGGGGTCGATAGGCGCCGCCGGGAAAATTTTTCAGAATTTGGCGTCAATTTGTTAACGGATTTTCACCAAAAAGTGTCCATTTTTTTTGCAATTTTGAGTCAAATTTTTATTAAAACAAAAAGTTTTGGGGCCCAGCGGTGCCGGCGGTCCCCGCCGGAGGAAAAATAAGAAATTTTGACCATTTTTAACAGGTTTTCACCAAAAATTGGCTATTTATTGGTCCAATTTGAAAATTTTAAGGCCGGCGCTGCCAATAGGCTAATAGCCATTTTTGAGGATTTTTTCCAAAAATCAGCATAAATCAGCAAATTTTGAAAATCTTGCGCTTTTAAGTCATAAATGTACTGAAAAATGGATGAACTAAACAATAAATAAATAATAAGATTTAAAAAGAATAAAAAGTCACACACAGATAATATTGCCATAGTTTTGAAAATTTAGAAGTTTTTGGTACCATTTTACACAAAAATGGCCGTTTTTCGGAACCCGTCAGTTCGGCCCCGCACGGTTCGGCCCCAGCCATGTTTTTGGACTACAACTTTTTTCTTTGTCAACCAATTCAAACATGGTTGGTATCATCCGAAAGCCCTTCAGATGCTCTATTAGCCTGCAAATTTCCAAAAAATTACGTCAATTTTGAACAAATTTATGGCCAAAAAAGTTGGAAAATCTGGTTTTTTGAGTTCTTCAGGGCATTTTTTTTTTGAACCTTTACAAAATTTTTCAAAATTTTGAAGACTAATAGATGAGGTACGTTTTCGCGTGAGTGCCTGTTTACAACTAATATTGGTCGGATGTGTGCCGAACATTCATTTTGACCTATTTCGAATCCCGAACCCGATTTCAAACAATTTTTTGCTTTTATTTACTCAAAAGCGTCCTCATTTTTATGCTTGTAAAGATTAACAACTCTAGTATTGACAACGTGAATGAGACACAGAATCCGACCATCGGCATCACGACATTTCTTTTCTTTTTCGGGGGCGGGGAACTCTTCTTTTCACATATCCAAAAGATTAACCAATTGGAAAGTCTTAACTTTTTGTTCAATTTTTTGCCGTACAAAAATTATGCCCCAAACATTTTACGCCAAATAACTCAATTTTATATAGAAAAAATTCTGTAATAGGGGTTGGAAATTTTTCTAAATTATGATAAATAAGCCTGCCAGAAAGAGAGAAAACAATTTTATACCAAATTGCATTTGGGATGGTGAGTCTACACTAATACCAGCAGAGCATTAGACCGTGAAAAATTATTAGACTGTATAATAATTTGTCAGTATTAATTTAGTTTATAAAATTTACTTAAATATAGATTGAATTAAGCACCAGAAATAAAACGGGAGTGAAAAATTTTTTCAAAATATAAAAAATTCGCTTATATGCAACCACGTGAAAACGGCCACGCGAAAATGGCCCTCACGCGAAAATAGCCACGCGAAAACGACCCCGACCGGAACTGACGTAGACCGCCATTTTTGAGGGTTTTTTCCATAAATCAGCAAAATTTCTCAAAAAGCAGCAAATCAGCATCTCAAAAAATAAATCAGCTTTGGCCCCTTGAAATCATCAAAATGATGATAAATCATCATCACATCTCGCTACCCTGATTTTGCCATTAAGAAAATCAGAAACCGGAAGTGTCACGTAAAAGACAAACTGATCATATGATGTAGTAACAATTGCATTTCAATCCCAATTCCTTGATGTCCCAAAATGGCACGACATACCTCTTGCCATTTGATGACACGTGGCAGCAAAAGTTGGTGTAGCATCCGACAGGAAGAGAGCGCATTCGGTGTGGCATTTTCGACAGGGATGAAAGGCACAAATTCGAACAAAAGTTCGAGCGGAAGGCATTTGGGGGCCATTGTTGGGAGAAGCAGAGGACAGTTTTGTTATTTGGGGTAATTAGTGAGCAATTAGCAAACCGCCCGCCTCGGCACTTTGAACTTGGTTTGGCTCATCTCGGCAGTAAAAGCAGCAGAAGTAATGGCCGTTTTTCTTTTCTCTCCTTTCCGTTTGCTTTTCTCTCTCTGCGTTGTCTGCCTTTCCCCTTTTCTCTCTTCCTTCTCTGCTCTCTATCTCTTTATTTGTCTCCTCTCCCTTTTCTCTCTCCTTTTTTTTCTCTGTGCCAGTCTTTCACAATGATTCGGTTGCTTTTCGTTGTCCCCGAAGGGGTTTTGTTTGTGTAGTGTCTACCGCACTGTCTTGCTTTTTCCTTCCCTGGGAATGCAATTTCTGCGTTTCCTCACCCTTCAGCCATATTATGCGTCCCATAAATGACCAGGGTTCACAGATTAAATTTTTCAAAAGCCTCATTTCTCGAAATAGTTAACTAAACGAGTAAGTAAAAATGCCAAAATAATGGTTAAAAGTCAAAAATAGTGACAAATAGTGAAATAATTTTCAGTTAAAATTGAGCAAAAATAATTTTTATTCACTGATTGCAGTTGCAAATGAGAGTACATTTCTTTTCTAATATTTTCTTAACAAATATTTAACTTTTTAAATCAAAATTTTTTTCAATTTAATTTTTTTTTTTAATTTTCATGAAAATTTTTCAATTTCTACAATTAGTGGTATTTTTGAAAAAAAAATTTAGATTAGAATGAAGCGGGATCGGGAATGGTAAATATTGATCATAGTCCCCAAACTCAAAAGTGCTTAAAAACGGTCAGAATCGATGTAAAAAAGTTATAAACAAAATTAAGCCTAACTTTTCGCAAAAGGGAGCATGCGAAGACGGAGCAAGTAGTGGGGCGAGACGGAGGGCGGAGGAAAAAGTCTGACGAGCGCCACAGGCGGTTGACTGCGGGGGCCCGAAGGGCACCCGCCAATCAGTCAACCACCTGCAGATCACGCGCGGACTTCTAGAGCCTTATTTTGTTAATTTTTTCGAATTTTGAACCGGTTCAAAAACAGGTTTAAAGTTGAAGCGCGCCAAAATTTTTGATTGCTTAATCGTTTTCAGCGCATAAGGAAACCTATAAAAGTGGTTTTGAGCAATTTTGAGTCTGGGAGCTATGATTAATATTTACCAAAAATTCTTTCGAATGATATCAAATTTGTCCGAATTTGACTGAGTTTACGAATCGTCGCTTTTTGGCTGAGTTGACGAATCGTTGGCGCGCCGCGCCGTTGGACTCTCTTCTCTCTCTCTCTCTCTCTCTATTCTCTTTCTCTCCCCTTTCTCTCCACTTTCTCTCCTCTCTCTCTCTCCTCTCTCTCTTTTCTCTCTCTCTCTCTCCTTTCTCTCCACTCTCTCTTTTCTCTCTCTCTCTCCTTTCTCTCCACTCTCTCTCCCTCCCATCTCTCTCTCTCCTTTCTCTCCACTCTCTCTCTCTCCCATCTCTCTCAAATAATATAATAGAAAAGATGAATTTGCATGTAGAGGATCTGAACCTGGTGCTTACAAAAAGCAGTCACTAATGGAATTAATTATTTAATTTGTTTATTCATTAAAAAACTTGCACGTCATAACTTGGAACTCGGGCTCATTTCGCAGAAAATAAAAACACTAAGAACCCAGGGATGCTCTTCAACCCACCAAGTTTCATTCGGAAATCCCACGGACACCCGGGAACCTTCCTTTGTTAGCTCCTCTAGACGAATCGTTAATTTTTGTTTGCAATTTTATGTTTAAAAAATGAGGATTTTTCATTCCAAATGAGGATTTTTGAGGTATTTTAGTGGCAAATGAGGATTTAAAATTTTGAGATAAAAAACAAATCAATTACCATTTTCTGGAGGCAAACAATGTACATTTGGTCAGCTATTTTCATTCTTATTTTTGCATCAATTATTAGCATCACACAATCAAATGATGCAGAAAAACCGAAGGGGCCAAAAGTAACGGAGAAGGTCAATTAAGAAAAATGAATCACACACATAATTTTGTTTAAACAATCTTAGGTGTATTTTGACATTAAAATCGGCGATGAAAGCGTTGGTCGCATTGAAATCGGCTTATTCGGGAAGACTGTCCCGAAAACTGTGGAAAACTTTGTTGAACTTGCCAAGAAACCGAAGGGGGTAAAACTTTGCAGCTTTTTCCGGTATTTGCCAATTATCTTTTTAGGAAGGTTACGCCGGCAGCGTTTTCCACCGAGTCATTAAGGTCATTTTCATTGGCTTTTGTGAGGCATTTTTTTTTTTGAAAAAAGCAACCAAATTAATTAAACTTTCCTGGTAAAAAATACTCAAAAAATGTTCCATCGAATATAAAAGTTTAATTTTACTAATACAAAAAAAGATTAATTTAATTTGAAGGACTTCATGATCCAAGGCGGTGACTTCACCAAGGGCGACGGCACTGGCGGAAAGTCCATTTGGGGCGAGAAATTTCCGGACGAAAATTTCAAATTGAAACATTACGGCGCCGGATGGGTGACAATGTTTATTTTAGGCATGTTTAATTAATCTTTGTTCCTGGTTTAGCTGAGCATGGCGAATTCTGGCAAAGACACAAACGGGTCACAATTTTTCATGTTCGTTTAAAAAAAAGTGGAATTTTAAACAAATAAATGCCGTTTTTTGTAGCACCTGCAAAAAAACAACTTGGCTCGACGGACGACACGTTGTTTTTGG